>JANDKE010001359.1:0-14877 GCA_027627275.1 Coprinellus aureogranulatus
CGGGAGTATAGCGCTCCCACCCCACACGATCCGGTTGCCTGGGCGTGCAACGAGATGGTATTCGTCAGGAAAGGAGGTTGCCACTACGCATTCTGCCCTCGTACTCAGGACACTACCTACGCATCACGTTGCAGCGGGTGCGATCTTGCACGATTCTGTAGCAAAGAGGTGCGGCTCCCAAATTATTCTCAGTACTGCCAGAAAGTTGACTTGCTCCAAAGTGTCAAACCAAAGCTTGGAAAATGCCGATGGTGCCTCATAAGGTCGCTTGTGTCAAGATACGGGCGTTGAAGGAGCAGCTAGGACAGCGCCCCTGGGCAAAACTTTGGGTGGATGGAACGACACCCAACGAGGCTGCCAATTTCCTGAGGGCGAAAGGTGCGGACTTGGATAACGTTACGGAGATCGGCAGGCTGGTGAACGCGGTGGTGAGCCTGAGAGTCGTGTCTAGGGGCCTAGGCGAATCATAAGTCAACGTGCTGGCGGGCTGAGGTTCCGAGCAAGTCGCGGTCGTGCCCCTGGGTTCGTCAAGAGAGATATCGTGGATGCTCGCCCATGCCTGGTCATGCGAGCATCGACAGGAACACATAGAGTATGTTGGAATAAGTAGCTGCAAGAAGCGCCGCACCAATGCCTGACTGAGGTCCACTGGTCATAGTATGTTCCTGAGTATATACTATGCGCCAAGACCGAATCGAGAAGGATTGTATTTAGGGCTAACAAGGTCAACGTTGAACAATTTCTAATCAACTCGGAGGCGTTTGGGTACCCAGGTTGAAAACTTCTCTATTACTTCTCTCTGGAAATTAGCGTCATATCCAACGCATTGCATGGTATATACCATCAGGTTCTAGTGATCCCCCGTTAGGTTTTGGGCTGTGTAAACTTTGAGACGATGGAAGTCCAACTCACTATCGCGCCACGCTTGAAAGCCTGACCAACTTCCTCCAGCGTAACACTTTTGTCCTCCCCTCTTTGAAGGATGCCGCGCTCCTCGTCTTCTGTCGGCATGGCCCCGGGATGAGTTCTTTGGTGAACTACCAACGCCCGAATAAAACCATAGCCATAGAAATCAGCAATCCACTTTTCCTTGACCTGCATGTAGAGTGGAACATTGAGTAATCGGTCGGTCCACGCAGCAACGAGAACGGGATGTATCTCACTATGGGGTTCTGCCTTTCGAACTCTTGCTTCGTCATGGACAACGCTGGTTTGAGTTCGTACTGGCCGTGGTAGTGCCATTGCGCCGGCTTGTCATTTACTCGAGTGAACAGACGCATAATTCCACGAGTCCACGGAGGCGTCTCCCCTATTCCTAGTTGAAGGAAGAGGCCATGTTGTCCTGGAATTTGAGGCGCCTCCGGGTGGCGATCATACGCAAGGTACATGAAATCGTCGTAGCCGTGCTCGGCGAATTTGGCAGCAGATACCCTGGGGTAGGCCTCGCATGGGTTTCCACCGTAGGTTTCTGACATGAAGTATCTCGGTACTACGCCTTTGTCGCGCGTTGCTTGGTCAATCCCAACCGGGAAAGCGCTTTCTGGAATCCCGGCGCGTTTCAATCTTTCCAAACGAAATTCTTTGTCGAACACGTTCTTTGGGGTTTTCGCCTTCGCTTTACCCTTCGCTTTGCCCTTAACGTGGGCCTTGGTGTCATCCTTGATCTTGTTCTCTTTCTTTACTCGCTCCTGGGGGGTTGGAGAGCGGACGCGGGAGAGGCGCTGCTCATTCTGTAACACGTAGTTCATTGATGCAGCATTCCGTGGCCTTGCACCTCGACATCACTCACCTTTGGTACAGGACTTGCTCTCTTAAACTTGAGCCTGGAGCTCTGCCTTGGAGAAGCTCCTGTGTGTGGAGAATCTGCATCCTTCTTCGAAATGGGACGACTGGAGGATGCTGTCATGTACTCAGCGTTAGTTAGAACGCGCGAATGAATTGTTCCGCCCCCGACTCACCCTTTAGGTCGATTGTCATGCTCCTCCGTCTTAGTGACTCTGACCATAGTAGGGTAGGCAGGCTAGCAGGGAAAGATTTTCAACAACGAGGCAGAATGAGGCAACGACTTAAAAGCAGCGGTTGAGATGCCCAGGCATCAGTTACGGTGGCGTACAACCCGGTACGTAATTTGATACACGGAAAACGTCTGCGCAGAACTGGCAGAAGTTTAGAGCTAGAAGCGACACATACCTTACCAGAGGGATGAACTTTTGAACGCGTCTGAACGAGACAACCCCGCTCCTACAGCCTTTGCAATGAGCCCCTGTCTCCGGCCCGGACCCGGCCCTTGCATAAGCGCCCGCCGGCTAAATCCGGCTCTCCTACTCAACCCCAACCAAACAGACGCCTACAGCCCCCTGCCGCGTGCCGTTGAGGCTCATGTCACCGTGGAAATACTTGCCGTTGAGCGAATGTCCAAGTGTCACTGAAGATAATCCCTGTGCCTACGGTGTACCATAGTGGACAGGTCTGTTTTTGATTTTTGATTTTTCGCGCGCGAGCGATTTCGCCGTGTGTGAACCCAAGTTCGGCCTCGTGGCCGGTCCCTGGACGGGTCTCTCGGTCCCAGGCACCTCTCCCTCAAGCTCNCCNCTCCTCGGTAGGANGATTGGGCGCCTATCGGAGGCCAGCCAGGCTGTCCNGGTGGTACGNNGANNAAGGGATTTNACACCTACACCCATTATCTCATCTATCGTCGCTCTTGGTCATCGTGCACAGGCCGCTTCAAGTTGGGGAAGGGTTTCAACAAGTACTAGGTACAAAGACGGAGACTGGTAGTGTAGAAAGTGCTGTGTGCGCTACTTGGGTGAGGAAGACACAAAGGAATACGAAGTGAACTTCGACTTGATGAATTCAGAATCACATGATTGAGCTTGGAAGAGATTGGGAAGAGATATAAATTTCTCAATGGTACGAATCTGACCCCGCTGTGCGAGTCCGCGATGGACAACAATTCCGTTTAATGTACCTCCCTAACGTAGAGGAAAGGGTGCTTCCAATGAAGGAAGCCGTCGGCGGTCAGTTGAGGGGCAGTCACATAGCGATCGCCACTGGGTAACAAGTGGGCGCCTATTCCGTCGAGAAATAGGATTATATTCAAGTGCTTCACGCTAGGCTCGGAATGTCCGTTGTCGAGGGCAAGAGCTACAGCATTTTTAGGTCAAATTTAGGTTGTGCAGCACCTTGTGCTGCGGCGCTGCGTCGTAACAATGGATTGCGAGCTTGAAAGGTAATGTTAGGCTTACACGACCTCTGTCAAATCTGTTGTCGGCGATGCGAGCGGGCGCAATACCGGTTCGGAGGCTCGGAGCGCTCGAAGAGCGCATTGAGCCTCATTCAGGCAGTATTCAGGCTATTCCGAAGGATAAATCTATTTGGGTAGACATGGAACCAGAGTGGTACAGAATCCGTGGCTCAAGAGAAAAGAAGAGGTTCGTAAAAGTGAAGAGAGGGAGAATCGAGATAGCCCGTATGCACATACAGCTAGAGCTCGAATCTACAATGCGACTAACAGCGGACCAAAAGCATACTCCAGGAACACCGTTTTGCCGTATTCCCGAGTGCTAGTGCCTATACATCTGTCCGGTACCTATCCAACCCGGACAGAACACAGGACACTTCGAAGCTCAACCCTCGCGAGAACTTTGGCGCTCGACGATCGAGTCTCGGACTATCCTTCAGAGGGTAATCTGCCACAGTACGAGTAGCGAAAACGAATTACGATGAGTCTAAGATAGCGTTTGATCTCGATATTTTGGTTTGGCGAACGGTGTCAAAACCCGTCTGCAGTTCTCTAATTGGGGTTGAGCACGATGCACGCATCATCACGGACTTGGTTTACTCACTGCAGGACCTCCACAATAAAGCACAGTGCGCTTCGATGGAGGCAGACAACCATCCTTGGGGTTGCAAGGCCTCTATTTTTTACACGCAGTTCGCACTGGGAGATGTGATGGCATAGTAGCTAGTTCTCAACTGATTGACCCTGCAGCCTGGGGCTCAACTCAAGCTCTCCTGAGCGGACTCATGTATACCGAAGATATTTTTCCGATTTGTTTTATCCCGTTTACTAGCAAGTGTACGCTCCGTAAGNAACTGCTGAAGGAGGACAGGGAGTTCAATGNTNTGNCATTCCAAGCAGCATTAAATTCNCNGAAAGNACNGNGANTNNAACCTNTGATGCGCTGANGACTTCANANAATCAGNNNCACCTGCGTNATGTNCCAGNNGNTNNGNCCCTGCATCTCNTCGAGGGCNGCCAATGNGGTGAAATGAGCCTCAACNACTTAGNNCATNGCATTCANGATGACANNGAGCGCACTTGAGATTTGGGCCTGGTNTAGGTCNCAGCTTAANTNACCTCCTTAATGAAANCGGAATCATCGAACTAATAATANCTGTNGNTTNCGCAAGCNACTTGAATAACTNTTACAGCNCAGCGTAAGTGCTNTCNCCNGGGTNGGACGTCCTTGGAATGTCCCATCTCCGGCAACNCNGGCTGAAAGGAGATNTGATTGATTNNCGAGCCTCNGAGCATCCTTGGTGCCTACATTACANATAAANTTACCCTATACCACCGGGANAGCCTGGCTGGCCTCCGATAGGCGCCCAATCNTCCTACCGAGGAGNGGAGAGCTTGAGGAAGAGGTGCCTGGGACCGAGAGACCCGTCCAGGGACCGGCCACGAGGCCGAACTTGGGTTCA
The DNA here is from genome assembly GCA_027627275.1 of Coprinellus aureogranulatus. Taxonomy (NCBI): domain Eukaryota; kingdom Fungi; phylum Basidiomycota; class Agaricomycetes; order Agaricales; family Psathyrellaceae; genus Coprinellus; species Coprinellus aureogranulatus. The sequence goes on from JANDKE010001359.1 coordinate 4,705, forward strand.
CACACGGCGAAATCGCTCGCGCGCGAAAAATCAAAAATCAAAAACAGACCTGTCCACTATGGTACACCGTAGGTACTGTAGGTAATCAGCCGCAGGCGAACTCTCATCATACAATACCTATACCCATGTTGTTATCGGAGTCGGGTGATGGTTTACCGTGAACCATCACATCGATTTGTGTTGACGCCAGAGATGAAATCTTCTAATAATCCTCAGTGCAAAGCACGCGGAGAATGCCGTATGCCCACGACAATTTGAGGCGAAGCTTCATCATCCTGGTCTTGGCCCAGCTCGATTTGAGCTCGGGGTCGCCAGAACGCGGGTAAGGATCTCCACCTCTTCCATCTACCCTCTTTCTTCAGCGGCTGGCTCCTGATGGGAACGCTGAAGCACTATAAATTGACCAGCTGAATTCTTGTAAACGGAGAACGATGCGTCAGTCTGAGTGATAATACAATGACCTATGGACACTCCGACCTCTAGAATAGTGTATAAACGCCCAGGTGATCAATCAGAATCTCTCGGGGGAGGGCTATGCGCCACAGAAGCTTTGAAAGAGAATTCCACCATTCTCCCTCTGACCTCCAATTCGTGTAGACACCGAAGCTGGGCACCGTAAACGGACGTGTTAATCGTACGTTCCACATCTATGGCTTTCTGATATCGCTCCTCATCGGGCCGCCTGCTGTACATGAGTCCGTCCAGCCGCACCTCGACGAACATTTTGATCGTTCTCAGTTCGGGATACGCGTTTGGCGTCGTCAGAACTTCAGCCAGCCTGCCCCATTGAGGCCCAAAACTCTCGGAAGGGACTTTGTGGCGGCCATATAGAACCACGACCAATTTGAGCTCCTGGAGTGCGTGAAGTTGACCGAGAAGAGTATCGCAGAGACCAAGGTATGGGTCACGAATGGCCATCTCTGCTGGTGGTCCCTCCTCGTTGACGACAACTTCTAGGCGGAGGTGGAAAACGGTAAGGGTATCAAAAGAGTTCCGGTTGAGATTGCAGAGGGGTGGATCGTGGGGCACTGAGGAATACATTGGCCCCACTTTGGGATGTTAGCTTCTGGTTTCGAATACGTGGGTGTCTACCAATTTTGACTCACTGCTTATGTGTAAATAACTGAGGCGTTCGGCTTTCTCGAGGATGGCGCGGTTGGCGGCTTTATCGGTTGGTGAGCGTATCGCAACATCCAGCGTATCGATTCTATTGAACTGAAGTCCGTGGGGCCCAGCTGCCGTCGACAGGAGAAGCAGGGTACCGATATCCCGCGATGGAGCATCACGATCGCAGCGTAGCGTCCTCAGATACCCGATCGGTAAGCTTTGCGCACCGAGGGCAATCCTGAGCAAAAGATGTTAGTGTACGGTGCGGACCTTGAGAAGAGACGTACCACTCGGATGGCGTGGTTTGCGTCACTTCAGAGCGGGTTAATTCAAGAGTGTGTAGTTGGTACGCCTCTAGTATCAGATTCGCAGGGAACCTTTTGATCGCCTTCAAGGTAAACTGGCGCAATTGTGGGCCACGCATCAATTGAGCAAACGCCGTCTGGATCTGCGGGGGCATGGAGAGGCCGTATGGGGCCGGCAGTTTGGGCATCATAGGCCTTTTTTCGGGAATTGCGGACAGTGAAAGTTCGGATACCATATGCAAGGCGCTTAAAGCGAGGGCGATCTCATCTTGAAAGTCACCGGTTGGCCAAGGCAGCAGGGAATGAACAATCAAAACGGTGAGTTTCCGGACGAACACCGCGAGATGTGGGGCGGAGTTGATGGTCTTCGCGAGCGCCAAAGTGCGCTCGTAGTTTGGGTTACCCGATCGACGTCGCCTTGGCAGGTAGAAGGCGACGCTGGAGAAGAGAGCTTTCTGACAAGGCCGAGCGAAAGACTTGGAGACCAGGCAGCAGGAGAGGAGGTTCTGCGTGCGGTCTTCACAAGAAGATAGTGAAATATCCTCGACCACCAGCTCTAAGAGATCTTCTGGTAGCGTTAAGGCCATGTTTGCAAGCCAGGGTTTCTAGACTCGGAGTATGGAAGGGGTAAAAAGCAAAAGCCTGGTCAGGATTCCGGTCAGGACCGACTCACAGGCTGGCAAGGGCGACGCCTTCCAGGACAAACAAGTGCAACGCGTTCCAACCATCGCGAATTCCGGTCGCGTTGCACCTGCTTCTCACCATGCCTCACCCATCTCGGTCCTTTGGCTGACTCCCATCCTTCGTTCATTCTCTCAATCTCGAAGCTGTATAGCTGGAATGGCTGAACTACAGCCTATCATGCCCATGACCGACGGGTCGGGCGGTGTACCCATGGTTCCTCCGCAAGAAGCGCCTGCACCGGTACCCATTACCGACCAGGAAGTGGGAGAGTACAGAGAGCAGGATCGCTTTTTACCGGTACGCCTTACTCTGATAGCTAGAAAGATGCGGAATATGAACAATGTTTCCGTCAGATAGCCAATGTATCGAGGATCATGAAGAACTCTGTCCCACCCACCGCCAAAATCGCGAAAGACGCGAAGGAAACCGTCCAGGAATGCGTCTCCGAGTTCATTTCGTTCATCACGTCTGAAGCCGCCGAGAGGTGCTTGTTGGAAAAGAGGAAGACGATCGGAGGAGAGGATATCTTGCACGCGATGATGACCCTGGGGTTCGATAACTATGCGGAGGCGTTGAAGATTCATTTGGCAAAGCTGCGGCAGGTGCGTGGTGTATGGCTCTCAATGCTTGTTCTGTGGCTAACACGTTCCTTGAACCTTCCTAGAACGCCGTTGGTAATAATGCGTCTGGGTCGCAGCAGGAGCAACCGGCGGAACAGACAACATGAATAGTGGGGAGACCGCTAGTTTCAGACAATGGTGCGCCAGATGGTGTCTGTTGCCTCGTAGCGTGATACTCACTCTAGGACAGTATAGTATATCCTTATCGAATAACCATATTTCTTCCCATCTTCGCTCCATCCTTCCCCCAGCGTCCAGCTTTCGCCTTCGCTGCTGAACGTTCGGTGATAGACCATTCTCAACGAATGTTATGATGGCGTGCCCGTTCTCTTCACCCTCCTCACTCCGTTCTCCCGCGAAGGTGCATCTTCCAATTCGATTAACTGCAATCTGATAAGATAAGAGGATCGCACTGCCGCCGATCTGCGGCGTTGAGCGTGCAGCGTTCCCGTCTTCGACGCCTTCCTCTCATCTTTTACGCACATCTCCAGTACCCCGCTATGGCCACCCTCCTCCCGAAAGACCTCATAGAACTCGTCGTCGAGGAAACCGTGAAATCCTGCGACGAAAATCGTATTAGGGCCCTTCCCCCATGCAGCCTGGTCTCGAAGGGCCGCACCCAGCCTTGCCAGAAAGCCATCTTCCACAACATCGATATCCATCCAATCCCCCTGAAGCGCAAGGAAATGTTTAACTCTGACCCAGACTACCAGCGCAGTCTCAAGCTAGCAAGAGTTATCAACGCATCTCCGCACTTCGGGCTGTACGTTCGGAAACTCGCTATTTGGACCCCGTATTCTAGAAACTACCTGTCGCCGGACGAAGCGCAACACGAGGTCACCACCTTCTGAGGTGAAGAACCCTGGGTTCTCATCGTGAACCCGCGTTCGTTCGACTACTCCGAAACTACTAAAGCGCGTCCCCAATTCTTCCTCAGAGAGTCCATCTATGTTCATACAACCCTTGTGGGGTACTTGAAGACCCTACGCTGCGACTGGTCGGTACCATCGCATGGAATTGACCTTCTGCTCATTTCGTTGGGAATGGAGGACCCGTTTGGAATCCGTTTCAAGAGAATTGAGATTTTGGATGTCTTGATATCCGACCCTTGCGACGGAACCGCTGAAGTACCCATCCTCAAGAACGCCGTATGCCTCCGCGACCTCCACGTAACAAGTAAGTTACGACTTCACCAGTGCGGCCCAATCCTGACGTTTCGAAGCTGGACCGCCCAGGTGGCCGTCGATACCATATATATCACCTCTCGGTGACCTAAATCCCCTGTCGTTCTCCACTCTTACTACCCCGGACGAAGATCGATTTCCCGATGGGGAGGTGATTCGAGACCCCCTGAGAGCTTTGGGCCTCAGTGGGGCAGGTTGGCAGAAGCTCGGATGACTCCGAATGCGTTTCCGAAGCTGAAGTCGGTTGATGTGTTGGCGAAGCTGCGGTTAGAGACCATATACGGTGGGTGGCCGTATGAAGAGAAGATTCAGGATGCGAGGGATATGCAGCGCACACTGAACGAGTCCGTGTACGATGCGCAGCTTCGGTGCCTCCACGGATTGGAGGTCTAAGGGGAAGTGTCCGATTCTCCTTCGAGGCTTTCATCGTGCAGGAGAAAAATATCGAGCTGTGAAGTCGACTAGATCTCAAGCCGACGTCCGATCATGTCCCCTGAACGCTGTTGGTACCAAGGCGTCGGTATCGTAGCAGGAACGATCGGCTGAACGGGACGTGTGAGCAGTGTCAAGGGGGGGAGGTTAATCATACTACTTAATAGTGTGCCTGGTCGTCATCCTCGAACCGGTTTCGGGATGGTATTCGCTCAGGTTCGTTTCATGCCGTCGTCCCCAACTATGCCGTTGCCATTTTCAGGATTTCGAGGCCCTCTCCCTTCGAGTTGGGCCCTGCTTTCCTAAATGTCCATCCTCGCTGACGATGGTACGCGCTTTTATCTATTCTCTTAAATCCCTGAAAGCGTGATTTAAGGACTGTGAACTCCCTTCGCTTGGCATCTTAGATACCAATCGCGGCTCCCGCCCAATCCTTGGGTGGAGGATCTGATAAGATAAGATGCTTGGACTTCCGGAGATGGGCGGAGTTCAGCGCCCAGTGTTCGAGTTCCCAGTTGCTGGCACCTGTTGTCTTTTCCCGTTCATCTTCGACGTTCTTGTCATGGATTGTCGCCTCCCGCAAGACCTCATAGAGCTTGTGGTAGAGGAACTCTCGAAATCCTCTGATGACGATCGTACTCGGAGCCTTGTCTCATGCAGCCTAGTCTCGAGGCCCTTCATTCGACCATGCCAGAAGGCCCTCTTTCATAGCGTCCCTATACATCCAGTCCTCCCCAAGGAACAACAAATGTTCAACCCGGACTACCAGCGCAGTCTCTCGCTAGCGAGGGCTATCAACGGATCCCCTCACCTCGGGCTGTACGTTCGGAAGGTCGTCATTTGGATCCCGCGTTCCAAGACACCTCTTCCAGCAGACGAAGACCAGGACGAGATCGCTCGTGCCATGCATGGCATGGAGATGATGTCTGACTTGTCGCTCTGCACTATCCCGGAAACTAGCCCTGGACACCTAGCGACCCAGCGTCGTACGAGGTCTCGCTGCCTTCGCAGATCAAGACTGAGCTGAGTAGAATGATGCTGACGCCCCAGTTGCGTCACTTTGCTCTGAAGAATGTCAAAGCGTTCCCTGGAAAACTGATACTGGAAGCGTATCAGCTGGAAAGCCTGGAATTGACTAGCTCTCGGATCGCAGAACCTACGCTTCCATCGTAAGTCTGTTTACATTACGCTTATTCCGCCCAATCGCACGTTTGAACTGTGAGCACAGGGACATCTTACATGTCAGAGATACACCCATAGGGTACTTGAAGACCCTGATCTGCGATAGCCCCACAGCCTCGCGTGGAATTGGCAACCTACTTCTTATGTCGGAGCAAACTGGTCCACACGGACTGCAGCTCGAGAAGATCGAAACTCTGGATGTTCAAATCCCCACGCCCGCTCATCGACCTATCAACGTTCCGATTCTCAAGAATAGTGTGCATCTCCTCAACCTCCATGTGACCAGTAAGTTACTACCTTCTCGGATCTGCATGCCTGAAGCCCGATATTGACTGACGTATCCCAGCCGGTCCGCCTATCTATTATCCAGCTCCATACATATCAGCGCTTGGTGAACTCAATCCCCAGTCTTTCGCTACCCTCGCCATCCTCCACGTCGACCTAATATTCAACGTACACGAGTCGAGTTCTCCGGCACATATGGTCATCCGCGACCCATACCTTGGTCTCTGTAAATCTGTACTGGGTAGCCTCCACGCGCTCACGGACTTCAAACTGGTTATCAATTTCCAGGGATGTCATAAGCTCCCTCCAGAGAGTTTCGGGCCTCAGTGGGGCAGGCTAGCAGACGTTCTGATGACGCCAAACGCTTTCCCGAAACTGAAATCGGTCTGTGTACTCGTCAAGCTGCAACTGGGAAGCATATACAGTGCATGGCCACATGAAGAGGCGAGCCAGAACGCGAGGGATATGAAGCGCGCTATAAAGGAGTCTGTGTACGAGGAGCAGCTTCGATGCTTACACGAAATGGAGGCTGGAGGACGCAGGGTCGACTTTTCGTTCCAAGCCATAATTTCACAAGAGAAGAATACCTGGCTCATGTGAAAACGACTGAAGCTCAGCTCAAGGAAACGTGCAGACGGCCGAGCGACTCACTCCCCACAGCTACACCTCTCACATCCTTGCCTTTTCTCTCTATCGATGAGACTTTTTAAACTATCGATCCGTTGTGTCTCGACGACAGGGGCATACGGTTTTCTCTGCCACTCGCCATCGCAGAAGTTGGCTGTGGCATATCCTCGCCAATCTCAGGGTCGGCGCCTTCCCCTTCTACCAAACCATCTCCCGACACTGCTCTTGGCCCTGAGCGAAAAACCTCTTCCAACACTTCGTCGTCGTTGTTCAGGGCATCAAACCTGGATGAGTCGAAGAGTATATTCGATACCGCGGTGCGCGTGGTGTAGTCGGTGGTGTCGCGAAGGTTGAGAAGGAGCCGATTTGCGAGGATTGGGTAGACAACGAGCCGTGTCCTAACAGGTTGTTTAGCGACCAGAGTGGTGAAAGAGACTGACTGGTCTCGATAACGTACTCGGTAATCACACTGTATCTATCGTCAATCTACATTCTCGACGTCAACACTTTCAAACGCAGTGACTGCTCGTGCAACAGTGACTTACCGGGAATTTCGGAGTACGTAGGACGGCTGAGACTGCCCCGAGCACTGGATCAGTGTGTCAGAACCAGGCTTGAGTGAAGAAAAAGGCACTCGTACGGAACGCTGCAACCAGATATGCCCCTCCATCTCTCCGAATTGCCCTAATCAGTGCGTCGTTTTGCCTTCGGTACCTGGTGAATACAACCCATCCCCCGAAAATGAGGACAGCTAGATTTTGAAGCACCGGTCAGCCTAACTAAGGAACGGGAAGTTCACGAAGTTCGGTGACGCACTAGCTTCTCTGGCGACGTTCGCGTATGTCAGGACTGTATTGAAGACGTATTTGTCCTGCCTGTACATACAAGGGGAGTACTTCAAGACCGGATACACCCCCGATTGAGCTTTGGAAGCGGCGTTTATGTTTTCTTGTTCGGTCACAGGACGCGGTTCACTCACCCTGCAGTCCGGATAGGAACACTCCTATCATGATCGCGGCAAATCCCAAGAAACACTGCAGTGAGACCGTCGGTAGGTGTCTGGCTTATGAGTCCTGCTGGAACTCACTGAGTATAGCACCATGATAATGATCAAATGTTTACGCTTGGCGCCTAGTAATGCGTGGAGAGTGAGTAAGATCGATCCTTTCCGGTGGAGGGACGGTCGGACTGTCAGCCGGCGTTATTCATTATAAATATAGCACAATGTACCTGCGGGCGCGTACGTCTGTATATAATTGAGAACTGGGATAACGCGACCTTCGTTAGGAGATTGGGACGCGTCTAATTGGAAATACATACCTTGAACTGCGATGACAAAGTTCCAGCAGTCCTGGGAACGTAGTCGGTTGAACACGGTTCTCGATTGCGTTGGAAACAGAGAAGCACCTGAGACGATAGAGGGAACAGCATTATTTGACCTAAAATGAGAGGGATTGAGTACCTTGCCACGCCAGACGGGAAGAATGCACTCACTTGGTAGGTCCACAAACCCACGAAGCAAGACTGTATATGTCGTGAGAAGGAAGAGGACTTTTCCCGTTCTCCACTGGCCCTTCCAGATCTTGTCCACTTCTTCTGCGAGATTGTCCAGCCAATAGAAGACCTTTACACGTTTCCAGTCAGAGGCACACCTGAGTATCCAGACCGTAATCCTTACAAAGAATGTTCGGCCCGCGACTGGCAGTTGGCTTCAGCCCTTCCGGGTCCCAGTTGCTGAGATCCACAAGCACTCACGCATTACATACTATCATGGAGCATTAGCTTGCGTTCGCGCTGGGTATATAACTCATGTCGTACCTGCTGTGTGACGGTCATCCTCGTGGACTCTACTAGAAATGCATCTAGTTGCTCTCGCGACAGCTTTGGCCCAATATTCTCAGCTACCGGCATTTGGGGCGGTGGTCCTCGACAGTAGGACTGAAAACGCGAATTAAGAAGCTGAAGATCGATGATACGGTCTAATTGAGACCAGGCGGACAAAGGCTATGAATGGAAGAAGGGAGGTGGGTCCCTCGACATTGGGGAAGATATTGAAGGTAGATATCTCATTTCAAGCTGTGTTCGCACTTCGGATATGCAGTTCTCACATCCGCAGTAGCACGGGCGGTTTATAGCCGTCGATCAGGAGACACGCTGCTTCCCTCACTGCTTCTCTATCTATCAGCTTGAGAACATCAAGAGTGTCAGATCCCCGCCTCGGTCTTTTGACCTCTTGAGACGTTTCCCAGCTATTCCCTCGTTCCCGAGCGTTCCGGTTTGAAGGGGTTGGAACAATTTGAATGAGCTTACTCTGTGCCTCGCGCTGGTCCCGACGGACACCGCGGGACAGGTGCGCGAGGTTCGTAAGCACATTAGGGTAGAGATGGCTTGATGGGACTCATTTACAACTCATTACTGCCACTCTCAGCTCCGATGCATATCACTTCTCTCAGTTGTCCTTCAATGATATCGCAAGTCGATTTGTCCTTGCTCTATCGATGTTTGGTAGAAAACAAGGGGACGAAGAGTAGAACGAAGCTACTCTGAGTCTGTTGTTTGATTCTCACCCCACCGACTTCTTTGGACGTAAAGTCTTGCGAGGGGCGGCCGAAGTAACTTAGGCGCCCGTATAATCAGGGGGGGGGATCGCCCTCGAGGCGTTATCACTCCTTGATGCAGAATTACGAATCGCCAATTCTTGGTCTAATCTTTGTCTAATCAAAGGTTTCAGCTGGTCTACACATCGGACGAAGTACAGCGCGTCGCTTGCTTGTAGTATACTCAGTACCATATCCGTCTCAACTCCGGAGTGCACTGTCCACAACGCTGGATCGTCCCCATGGAAGGCGGAGCTCCCTCTTTTGTACCCAAGTTCGGAATTCTCGGATGGCAAGTACAAGCTCCGAGTCCGGAGTAGCTGAGCAAGTGGTTTGGTGAAGCTTCATGTTCTGCCGTGAATACCAAAGATTCCTGATACCATGGGACGGAAGCTGACTGCTCGGACCTAGGATCCACATCAGTGAAATCGTCACGAAAGGACTCTTCGAGGTCTGGAGTAGGTCTTACGTCGGAGTTGGCCAGCACCCTAGCGAAGTCTGAGTTGTCCGGTGGAACTTCCTATGGTAGAGAGGTCAGCATGCATGAATACGCATTGACTGGACAAACATTTTCTCACTTCTCTTGGTAGCACGGTAGATGACTGCGGTATATACCCTCTTGGGTAGATCGGAGCGGCGATAACCGTGCTTGCTACCAGGCACATGCTTGTTGCGAAGGTGAGAAGACGCATGAAGTGACGGGGAGTCGAGCTTTGAAAATAGGAAACGTCGAGGACCACAGACCAGCTGCAGGTGGGACCTTCGCAAACTCTCGGTCGAACGTTTATATCGCCTCGGGCAATGTACGATGTCAGCAGGCCGTTTTCAATTGTTTGAGAGGAAACAAGGAAAGATGTGTCAGGAACTGATGCCTTGCACACTTCGTCGTTATCCCTTCTCCGAGTGGAGGGATTAATACGGATGTCCTCCCGAGCAGTCACATACCCCGTTCTAACCGGATTCGTACACCATGTTGCGCACGGACTTTTGTGGGGGGCTTGATTCACGCCGTAATTACGCTACTTTTCGAGCACTCCTCAACGCCGTGACTTGACTGGTGGAACAAATCAGAATTTTCAAAAGAAGCGGATCGCTACACGAGGGTATGCTTCAGGTGTGCTCAAATTATGGGAATTAAGCGGACGCAGCA
>JANDKE010000136.1:0-36171 GCA_027627275.1 Coprinellus aureogranulatus
TCCCACGGCCCCCGATCAGGAACCGTCAGTCACATACAGAGCCGTCGCGTTGCTCTCGGCCGCTCATCACAAGGTTGGCGCAAGCGCCTCCATTTTACCAGGCGTATGGCGGGTGGGGGACAGTCCGGGTGGGGCGCCATATATGGTATGTTTTTATTTGAGGCCACTTGGTGCTGTTTCCGAGACCAAATACAATATATTTTGGCAATCGGAAACTCGAGTGATCGTATGTTTGATCTCTACACATTACCGGAATAGGTAGCGGGAACCAAACAACGCCAATGTCGATTTTGCGACTTTGCATAATTTTGCAAGATGCCTAGCCCGGATTTGGACCCCAGACCCAAACGCAAATTATGGATAACCCCCGGCAGAGGGAACTCACAAAGTTATGGATAAAACTGACAGCCACTGGTGAGCAATGTACCCTTTCTACCTATGCCCATGCGCCGGCGCTGGAGGGGCGATGTTCCGTTGCTCCCGCCAGAGATAGGTATGTAAAGACTGAGCATAGAGGGGAACCCCTGTCTAACGCTTGAGAGAATCACTCTCCATTTCCGACCAGGAATCGAAATTCTCCAATGTGGCTAGGGAAATTAATGCTTTGCGCGACTTCGTCATATCACTCGTCCAGACCATCGCACGGAGCCCATCTTCACTTCATGCGATGGCCCAGGGTGTAGCGTTCGTGGTTAAATCCCTGAAGAACGCAGTGAAGGCGTTCTGCCGACCATGGCTGGCTATCAAGAGATGGTGGCTTCCCTTACGAGACACGCCCTCGCCCAACCCCGCGGACCTTGCTCTGATATCGACAGGACGCCGACGGCCTCTATACAATGAACCACTCCACACTACTGCCGGCTCCCAAACCGCGATCTTTGGTAGACAGCCTGTTCATCTTCGCCGGCCTAAATCCCTTCAACACGCCCGCCAATGGCGGGACATGGGGATACCCTCCCGCCCTTCCACATCGAGGCTCCCCAGGGTTGAAATCCATGTCAAGACCCAGCGAAACGTTCTTCGCGGGGAGGCATATGCCGAGTTCCACCAGTTCTTCAAGTACGCCGCACCTCCCGATACTGCAGCACAACTTGTCTTGGCCGACGTGTACGACAACCCCGTCCTCACTGCCCTAACGCCGGACGGCGAGTTCGATAACACAGACTTAACCGAAGGTGCGCCGGGACGCAAGATCGTGAAGGAACCTCCGGCTCAACAGCCTCCCTTTGTCGTGCACTCGTTGTGCTGGGAGGGGAAGCCGGGGGAGCACCCCACAGAGGCGATCAAGCAGGCCATGAACACACTCGTGACGGTGCTTTCCATCAACCACTGCTCTNTTGAGCTGAGCGAGCGACGTCGTGCGATTTAGCGATCGGTCCCCGCCCTCGACGCCCGACTGCAAACGGAAAGATCGTGATCAAGAAAACGAAGAGTCTGATTCTGGCGGGGAGTCGGAGCTCAAACAAGAAGTTGCTGAAGATCAGCTGTTGGAGGATGAGGATGAGGATGAGGCCTCAGTTCCGCGTCGCGAACCTAAGTAGGTCACCCTTGTTTTATGTCCCTTTCTATTCAACTAACACGGCGTCCCTCTGAAGAAGAGGACCGTCTTCACCTTCTAAGACTGCTTGCTCCCAGCAGAAGACGGCCCCTGCGATCCCAGCCAGGTCGAGTTTAAATTCAAAGACCCCAGGTCTCACCTTCAAGTTCAAGCCTCCCACTCGCTCCGTAGTGCCTCCCTCTGCTTGAGTTCTTTCTCCTGTTGCTTCTCCGTCTCGCAAGCCGTATGTGGGTCCTCGCATGACCCCTGCCAACGTTTATCTTAACCCAGAAGCTGGCATTTCTCGTCGTCTCGGCTCTCGCATGGCCGCTCCGGATCCTCCTCTTGACCGCCGCACACTCGATCGCAATCTCCTTGCGTCGGCGCCTACTTTGGCTGCTCGTGATCGTGCTTAACGTCCTCCAGGCCTTCGCTTCCCCGGCAATGCTGAACCTGGTGTGCCCGCGGATCCTCCACCGGTGCGCGTCTCTTTCATTCCCCTTTCCATGTTTTGTCTGACCTGACCCTATCTCGCCAGGGTATGGATCTGGTTTTGCACTCGACTTCCAAGCGTGAACGCTCGGAGGAGGTTGACGCCAAAGTGGAACTGGGGACCGCCGGCCCCTCTCGCAAGCGTCCTAAGGAAGACGTTTCGAAGTCGCCTGGGCCAAGACCAGAGTCACCTGACCCTGCCATCGTCGGCGACGATTCCGGGGATGATTCCGGGGACGACATGTCTGACAACACTTCCCTGGAATCTAAGCGCCAAAAGCCTGGGTCAAGCCAATCGCACGATCTTGCTTCCTAAGGGGTTAGCAACTCAAGATGTGGCCACCAAGAACGAGGCGTGGCGTGAAGCATATCTTTCCTCACACTAGATACAAAGCAAGATAAACGAATACTATCCTTAGCCCCCATGTCGGCCACTTTTCCAGTTATGCACATGTACAAGTACATTCCGGCCCTCTGTGGGTCGAAACCCACCATAACCATGTATTGTTAGCCTCATACCTACCTTCTAGGCATCTATTTCGGCGCAAGGGGCCTAGGGACAAGAAGGGTAGGATGAGGTGGTATCGTAACGCTTCGTCACGCTGCTCACGCATGCCACCAGTGCCGAGGTTGTGTCCGAGGGTAGAGCAGTGAGATGTGCACTCATTACGGTTTGAAATTTCTATATTATGGGGCACTGTACATAATGATCACCTTAGACGTTCTTATGCGCTCGTTTAAAGAGTGACAGTCAAGACCAGCACCCTTGGAAGTCAAGGTGGGCGAAAGGTAGGGCAGTCCGAGTCGGAGTCTAGTGATATGATGTTCAACGTTCATCGCCCAGCATGATCATCACCCTCGTTCGCAGAGGCCGCTGTCTGCCGGACTGTGACAGATCTGTGACTGGACGAACGGTGGCCGACATGGGGCTCTAATTACATTCCTTTTAATGCCTTTATAATAGTTTGTATGCTGTTATCAGTCTGATTTGTTCCGACAAGCTATAAAAGGGAATATCAGGGAGGGAAAAAAATCCCGATCGGAATGTTCCGTTTGGGAGGGAGATTCTGTCGTCCGGGATAGCGTTGAGGACTCTTCTGCGAGTGCCCCAGAGTCTTCAGGAACTCGAGGCGAGCGCAGAGCGTCCGGGTACGTTGCAATGTCCTCGTTTTGAGGTTGTGCACTGACCTTTCGGCGCTATAGCGTCCCGGTTGACTAGAAGAGGAGGAACGAGAGAGGAAGCGAGCGGAGAGGAGATCTTTGGAGAAGGTGCCTCCATTTAAATTACTTCCTGTAATTTGTGAAGCAGGAACAAGCCCCTTCGATCTTGTGCTTGCCTTGCTCGACGAACAGTCGGATGTCTTCCAGAAGTGCCGCACCGAACTGTACAAGGACAGCAATGAAAAAGTTTCCAATTTTCTCGATACGCTACATAAGTCTCCTAAGGGTGTCAAGAAGCCCCAGGGATCGCTCAAGAGCGATATATCCGGGCACACTCTCCTCAGAATCACGATCTACCCACATCGATGGGAGCATCGACCCCAGGCATAGAGCCATCGCCGCTTGCAACTGAGACTCTCGCGGCACAATAACCTCTCCCGAGACCAAAAAGATCGCCATACACGCCGTCAGACCACGCAGCATCCATTGTAGGGTAGAGTTTGTCCAGAATGCGGTGGCTACAGTGCGTCCCTGAGGGATAACCAGGTGGTAGGCGGCTTGGGCAGCTTCAAGTTCAAAGCTCTTGAAGCCCGCGACGTCTTCATATCCGGGCAGCTGAGGGCCGAATTCGATGTCCATTCCATCAGGCTCATGTCCATCAGGCTCCATGCCATGTTTAACGCGTGTATTCGTAAGAGGACGGGCAGGGGAACGCGAATGGTGGTGGTATTGGGGCAAACGACGCGATCGTAAGAGATCTGAAACAATTTAACGACCTGCCAAAATAGGCCAAAATCCTACGAATTTGACCCGCGTGACCGTGACAAGAGCACGTGGTCGTGTTCAGCCGCCACCGTGACGGTCACACCGGGCGGCGAGTCAACTCGGAGAACTTCGACATTTCCGAGCACCTGCCAGTGTATCTCCTTCCACCTCGACCAAGATTTCTCTCCATCATGGCTCCTGAGAGGCGGGGACAATCAGCCGGAGGAAGAAAGAAGAAGGCGAATGGTGCTCCTGCACCTCGGAAAGAACTTCGCAAGCCCCTCTCCGCTTCGCACGACACCGACGACACGCAGGTGTCATACACGAACGCAGTCCCAACGGGGCTTCTCGCCCTCTCCGCCTGCCGCGAAGTTGAAGAGGATGTCAGTCATGAAACTAAGGGGGATATTTCCAATGTCCGGACACAAAGGCGGGCACGGGTACAGACACGTTCGTCCTCCCTTGCCAACCCCGACATCTCCCATTCCGGTTCGCCCATGGTGACTAGAATAGTAGATGAGGTATGTGTTATTGTAGTGACTTCGGATTCCTGAACTGCAGGTTGACCTTCCGCTAGTTCTGTCGTGCCTGCCACGACGCCAACGCGCTCACCCTCTGCGTAGCCTGTGGTGCCAGGGTCTGCTCTCACTGTCTGGAAGTTAACTCCGGGGTGCCATACTTATGCACTGGGTGCCATGACCCGCAGGAACCATACGTGCGTTGTGCTCTGGCTATATCTGGCTCCAAACTGACCTTTCGTGTTCATATAGCCACACCGCATTCTACCAGGCGTCCGCTCCCGTGGTGGTCCCCGCGCGGTCGACCATGGTCCTGTAATACTTATTTCATTTTTCTTAGAGGGCTCCGACGTTGTTGGATCCCCTGTGACGAGCGCGTATCACGCGCTCCACAGTTACTTCGGAGACAATATCGCGCACATGGTCGTGAAATTCGACCTGACGGAGGATATGGACACTGGACCCTTAACCGGCGTTATTCAAGGACTGATTAAGAAGCTACGATCTCCGACGTTCCGGAGGTGAGTACTGCCAAAGCTCGCCTATCATTCCAGCCAAGGAGAGCTCAATTTTGTAGATGCTCACGGTTCATTGTGAGCCTCACAACGCACTCTGACCCTGAGAGGGGAGATGTTCACGTTGTGGCGAACAACCTGGGCGCTATACCAGTTGACCAAGTAAGCCCAGGCCTCTCCCAACGTTGCTGCTCCACTGACCATTCATCCTCAGCTTCTGGAACTGCTCATCCCAGCCGAGCTTCAGGAAATATTGCAACGAGGTGGCGAGCCCTGCCACAATCTCTTCTTTTTTTTCGTGTGCGGGGCCGTGGTCAATCTGGACGAGCCGCGTGCTCTCATCCGCAGCTTTTCAAAAGGGTGAGGCCTCCGCAGCGATGACCCAAATGTGTATATGCTCATTAACCTCTCTCGAGCATAGTAAAACCTTCAAAGAGGTCGTTGCGTTTACGAAGGAACACTTCCAACCGTTCTTCGCTATACAATGGTTTACGGATGCCATAGAGCGCGTCTTCATCAGGGGTTATGAGTCGGTCGATCGGACTCTTCTTGATGAACATCGTAGACTGGGTCAACATACCGGCTTCGTCATTTTCAGCAAAAAGTGTGTAACTGTCTATGAATGGTCCCATCCCATCCACCAGCCCTTTGGACACCGCATAAGCAGCCAATGCCCAGACTGCAATCGCGATGGAACGCTTGAGAAGAGGCGCATCCCAGGCAAAACCAACGCCAGCAATGGCCATGCGCTCAGGTGCAAACACTGCAAGGAAGCCAAGATATATGAGCTTCCTTCCGATTCAACCTGGTTCAATGGCCAAGTCCCTGATGAGCGCTGCCATTGTGCA
Source organism: Coprinellus aureogranulatus (assembly GCA_027627275.1). Classification (NCBI taxonomy): domain Eukaryota; kingdom Fungi; phylum Basidiomycota; class Agaricomycetes; order Agaricales; family Psathyrellaceae; genus Coprinellus; species Coprinellus aureogranulatus. The sequence goes on from JANDKE010000136.1 coordinate 5,837, forward strand.
TGGGTGAGGAAGGTCATTCTGTTTTCCGAGCCTCAGTCCATCAATAGCAAACTTGATCCTGTGGAATCGTAGGTTCGGAGCAAGCCCCTTGCTCCGGTCTGGGCGTAGCCGGATTCCTTCAAAGAAGGGGGCTTGGTACAAACTCAGCCAGATAGCGAGGATCTTTTCGTCCGCCGTTGAAATACTTACACCCCCTCCTCTCGTCACAATTTTTTACACGAACCCTCATGATAGTATACAGAGTTGGAATATCAACTTTTTGTGGAAGTTTTACAAGTACGTTGAATGATATAGGGCTTGCACTCTGGCACTCCCATTTCAGTCTAGCCAGACGGTTTCGCTGCACATAGAATGGTTTCCGGGGTTCCAGAAGCTCAATGCTCATACCCACGGGCTATTTCCTAAGGAATATTCGTTTTCCGGGGTAGCGGTACACCATAGGAACGATTGGAAGCAGCGTCGATCCTTGGGCGCCTCGACTGCACAGCCACCTGCCCTCGGCGCTTGCACGACTCCCAAGACATATCTCATTGCGTAGGGGATGAATTAGGCGAACAGCGGGGGATTCGAGAGCCAACCATCCAGCCATGGCGACGCTCAACTGTAATGACGAGTTCTGGAGGCAGCACCCTGACATTGTGCCAGGGGAAATGACCCCAGAATCTCGCATTCACCTCGTCGTCTCTCTCATACTCTACCTCAGCATTTCCCTTGTCGATCTCATTGGATTCATGTTCAGCTGCCAGTCATCAGGCGTGAACGACAGGTTCAGGAGTTGCTTGACCAAACGTAGGCGAGCGGAGCTCGAACGCCTTACTATAAAAGGCGTTGCTTGGTATCCCTTGCCAGTGTGATCCAAACACGAAGAGGGGCTTGGCACGAACCTACTAGCATGATCCGACGCCTGATGTCTCCTTGCGCGGAAGAGGCAGCTGAGGGTGTAGTTTCCTCCCCTCTTAGTTGCCGCGCACAAACGGTGAAGGGTGCGAGCTGCTGTAAGGGCTACAGCTGGGAATGGGCACCTCTGTGCTCCCCTTGCTGGACCGAAATGGCCTCCGAATGCTCACCTCGAGACGGTCGCGGTTCCCCCACCCTGCCTCTTGGCATCAGCGGGGATCACTGCACTATTATCTATGTATACCTTTTCTGGAACGTATTTTCGAGTGGGACTAATCAGTGGCCTCAAGGGTACATCCGGCTTTGGATCGTTTGTGGCGATGCACAATATCCTCTCCTACCATAACACCGAGCTGCACCTGCTCGTTGGGGACGCAGTCTCTTCCCGAATTCCTCTTGATATACCGTTTCTCGAGGATGGCCCACTGAATTTGGCAGCACCAGCTCTTTGAACCAAATCACATTCCTTTTCAATATTTGGCCCCACATCACCGTCGCTACCCATCCACATTTGCGTTGATTTTATTGCACCAGTCTGCGAAAGGCTGCACGGGGCTGGAGAGATATGGTGAACAAGGTATACTTACCTTTCTTTTCTGAAGGGCTGTGCTTCAGATTCCCCTCTATCATGGTATCCATTTCCACGCCGACCCAACGAATGCAAGGATAATAGTTGTGCTGTTCTTAGCCCTCCTTTTGAGTAGGCTTCGATTGGCCCGGGTGTCGTGGGTTCTGCTAAGCTCGTCGAGACGCGTCAACCCCCACTGATACTGGTACGGCCGCCGGCCCGGGGCGCGTCGCGTCTCAGGCACGTGAGAGGATCTGAATTCGTTGGAAACGTTGCTTATGGAGAAGAAAGAGGGCAATCGCGTCAAGCCACCGGCGCCCACGAGCAGAGTAGGCTTGTTGGCGACCCTATTCGGGGAAGCTCCGAGTCCTGGAAAGCCTGATGTCCCAAGCGAACCGGACCCGGAAGAAAAGCACGAAGCTTCGAAGGAGGCAGTGCTCGACAGACTCGCGAGGAGTAGACATGTGGCTCTGGAAAGGGTGGGCGGTGCTCTGGTTGCCCTCAGGGCGCTGAGTGATGAACTTGAGGACATGACGCAGAGGGTCGCATCGCCAGGTCCACCTACACCCATCTATGAGCATCTCAGACACATTTATTTTGAAGAAAAGAGGCTGAGCGAGACGCTGAACGCACTCAAATTGTTTGGGAAGAAGGCTTCGCAGACTCACTGTAGCTGTAATTAGAGTACGAGTCGCTGAATAGTATCGAATCGAATATTGTTTAGACATGTGAGCAGCTTGAGTCACCCATCTCTCCTCAACATGTCGAGACCATGAAATACTCATTCGACATGATTTGGGCGGGAATACGTTGGGGAAATCAGGGGTTGAGCCTTGATGAGGCCGAGGCCGTGCTCGCAGCCGCCAATAAGCCTCAGATCCCGGTTCTCCATCAGCCATCAACGCTGTATAGACGTTGCCCTCTCGCGTTATTGTACTTTTGGTCAAACCATGACAATGAGTATAAAGATGAAGGGCCTCAGGTGGGTGTCTATTGACAACTTCTCCTCCAAATCACGGACGTCCAGGACGCCCAGATCTACACTTCAGTCGTTTGAACGCCAGACACTTTCCCTCCACCCTCTCGTGCCTGTACTGTAACCTTCATCCACACGAACGACATCCGACGCACCCGACACGCCCAACATGCGGAGCTCATCCAGCTCGCCCACCGCCATGCCCAACGTGCAGTACATGGGAGAAGTACCCATTCGAGATATATCAGAACCCGGGGAAAAGCCAACGGCTACCCCACCACTTCTGCCCACCGAAAACCGTTCCCCCTGTTCTGCATTGACCGTCAACTCCCCGACCGCCAGTCCACATCCCCGAGTAGTCTCATTGCGAACACCCGGGGACGAAACATCTGCCGTTGAGGCGATTCTACTCAGCGAAACCCCAGAGGAAGACTATGACTGCGTCTCACCACCCACCCGCACCCCTGTCGCATCCGTCACGCCTTCGAGTCTTCCGTTCATAAGTGTCATACGACGCACTCTGTGCCTTCTCCTTATTGCTGCGATCGCCTCTTGCGCCGCCATCTTCATCGTGGCCCAAGTCAGTACCGCTCGTTACTTTCAGTTGTTGCCTGCGTTCTGCCGGTGGCCCGGGATGGAACCATACCGACACACCTCCCACTGCCTGGACAATATAGACGCTGGACTGGGTCCGACCCACGGCGTTTCTGCCGACAGACCGTTGCTCGACGGGCCACCTCCCAGCCCAATATATTGGGCAGACTTCCAAGAGTTATACGAGCTGCAGCGCAGAATGATTTATGGCATGCGCAGCGCCTTCGTGTTTGAAGACACGATCGTACTCCAGTTTATCAACGACGAGGTGTACGACCAGCAATCAGCTCTTCACCATCTACGAATGGAGGTTCAGCAATGGGACTACATGAAGGAAAGGGTGCTCCGGGACACCTTGTATAAGGGTGCACGTCTGGGCAGAAAACTGCACGGAGTGTGGAAAAGGAGCAAGGGCTTGGTTCGGGATTTCGCTGGCTCGAACGACAGGGCCGCTCAAGGAATCGAGGAGAACATGCTGAAGCAGCCCCAGGGCCTAGCAGCCTTTGTGGCCCCCTTTTTCCCTCGTCGTCGTTCTCACCGTTGGACGTGGGCAACGGATATTGAGGTGAGATACCAGTTTTACAGGTCTCTCACGCTATTCTCCGAAGAACTGTACGAGAACCTTCTCGTTATAAACGCCCTTCCGTCTCCGCTGGAGGGGCTGAGAAAGGACGTCATCTCATTGCATTCACTGCTCATGAAAAAAGAAAATGACACTCAAGCGCCGTCTGCCGACACTATATATATCAAGCCCCCTGCAGGATTCACCTGGTACAAGACAGCTCGGCCAAAGGAGGATGTCCCTGCTGCAGACTTGGACGCGGACAACGATCACGAGGCGGTGAAGAAAGCGCTCCTGGATAGGTTTGAGAAGGACGTGACTGTGGCATTGGACAGGGCAAATACGACCTTGAGAGTGCTTAGGGCTCTTGGTGAGGATGTAGAGACTATGCGCCGTAGAGTGGCATCTCCACAGCCTGACAGCGTTCCCCTCTTCATTTATCTCCGGCACATTTACGCTGAGGGTGGGAGGTTGAATGAAATGCTTAGAAACATGTAGTGGGTAGCAGGAAATTTTCATTTCTATCTATATGGCGACGCTCTACCGGGGTAGCCTTCGAGTTGCAGTGAATTGAATGTTTCGACCATTCGGCGGAGACAGATCAACGAAATCGGCAACCACCGAGGAGGCTCACAGGGGCCAGGGCATCGATGCCTCTTGTTGACATTGTCATTCACCATCTTCACAAGAATCGAGGTTCCTCCACCCTCATGCTCACTCACCGCCAGTTACGAGTCTGAAAGCAGGCGAGATTCAGCTTCTTTGTTCTCGGACGCGACTTCGATTTGTCCATCTGGAGACCCACATCGACTTATTGTTTTCATGATACAAGACTGTCGGCGTCGGTTGGAGATGGTTCTCGCACCCACTTTCGTATTTCCCTCTACCCAAACCATTCGAATCCCTCAACTGTCTCTAGATCTTATTTGAATGCCCATCGCCGCAATGGCCAGTGCCAGTTCGTTGGTTGATTCGCCCTCCACACCTCCTTCTCCCCAATCCCCCATAGGTCATCCAGCCACCCCCTACGATGCTTTCGCCGCCAATCCTCGAGATTCGACAACCAAATCTACATCCACACCCGCATATACCTCGGGTCGCCCAAGGACCGTCCCCGAGACTATGGCCCACCATGCCGTTCTCATGCGGACATCTGGAAGGAACAGTTCATTGGCGTCTCCTACACTTTTGTCCAGTTCTCCACGGCTCGTCAAAAATGCGGATGGTATTCCTCCTGCTGTCGGCTCGAGGCCCAAACCAATAGCCTTGTTTTCCACCTCTGCCGACGAAGAATGCGCGGTGGAGGAGATCCTGCTCGAAACTCCTGCCGCCTCCGCCACATCTTTGACCTCTCGACCAACCCGTCGCATATTACGTTTCCTCCTCATCATTGTCTCCTCCCCTCTCATCGCCTTCCTCGTCGCGGTTTACGCGAACGCTGCACGCTACTATGCATTATTGCCTGCGTTCTGTCGATTGCCAGGAATGGAGCCGTATCGATCCACCTCACACTGTCTGAATTACCCGTATGTTGGACTGGGACCTGATAAGGACGGTGTGTCGTCTAACACACCGTTGCTTGATGGACCACCCCCTACCCCGATCTATTGGGCAGACTTCCATGGGCTATACGATCTGCAACACAGAATCATTGATTGTATGCGCAACGCCTTCGTGTTTGAGGGCGCTGTCGTACTCAAATTCATCGACAACGATGTATCCAACGAGCAGTCATCAATGCACCAACTACGGATGGAGGTTCAGCGGCGCGATTACATGAACGAGAGGATGCTGAGGAACAACTTATACGAAGGTTCGCGACTCGGGAAAAAGCTGCATAGGTTATGTCAGGGGAGCAAGAGCATGGCTCAGAGATTCGTTGGCTCAAACCGCCGGGCTTATGAAGGGATCGAGGAGAACATCCTGAAGCAGCCTCGAAGTTATCTGGCGCTTGCCTTCCTTGAGCTAATCCCTCGGATTCGCTCTGACCCTTGGACATGGGAAACGGATATCGAGGTGAGATTCCAATTTTACCGCTCCTTAACGCTCTTGTCCGAGGCGCTCTACGACAATCTGCTGGCCCTAAAGGAACTTCCTACAGAGCTCGAAGGGTTTAAGAGAGACCTCGCTGCCTTGCGTTCCTTGCTCATGAAGGAGGAAAGTGCGACACAGTTGCAGCCCACTGCCACTGGGGCTACCGAGTTCTCCATATTCAGCTGGTCCAAGGCGACTCGGCCAAAGGAAGATGTCGTGTCTGTGGATGCGGACGACTCTCGCGAGGCAATGAAGATGGCATTGCTGGACAGGATGGATAGGGATGTAAGTGTAGCATTGGAGAGGGCGAATGCTACCCTAGGAGTTCTGCGGGCCCTCAGCGAGGACATGGAGAGCATGCGCCGAAGGGTTGCATCCCCACGACCTGATGTCCCCCTCTTCATTCATTTTCGACATATTTATGTAGAAGACGAGAGACTGAGTAAGTTGCTTGAGAATATGTAGCGGTTGGCAGGGGACAAATATTATATCGATCCATGGTGACGCGCCAACGGGGGAGCTTTCGAGTTTGTTTCGAGTTTTGACCATTCGGAAGACAAATCAGCACGATCGGCAACCGCCGAGGAGGCTCGCCATCTATGATCTACAGTATTCTCACCTTACCTTCACCCACTGGCAGGACCAAGATTAGGCCACGGCACCGGGACGCGTACATCCTGGCTTGCTGTCTGCGTGCGTACGACCTTGAAGCTGGCATAGTTCTCTGTATGTGCATGTCCCTCCAAAATTCAGTTCTCAAGACTCTGAAGGTTGAATTGTGTGGCCGCAATGTGGATGTGCAAGGCGAGTATGCTATTGTTTCTGTTTAATCTTCTGTTGTTCTACAAACGACCATGCGACTACACACCGCTGGTTATTGTTCCCCATTCCAGCGCACCCAACTAACGTAGCAGATGCGAATCGCAACACGAGCCGCCGTTGTTTGCTCAACTCGAAATCTCTCTTCACCATTATGATCATGTATCGTTTGCACACCCAACCTGGAAAACCTTCAGCGCCTCACGCTCTCCAAATCTCCGCCAAAGTCGCCAAAGCCTGGTCCAAAGCTGACTGGGACTCCGAAACGGCCCAACCCTTGTCTCCCAATGCCAAAGAAGAGCTCCTGGTAGAGCAACTGCTCCTCTATGCGGATGATGGCCGTCCAGTGCGAAGGCTTCTCGCCAGCTTGTTCTTCCACCTCCACAGCACCCTGCGACGAATCGTCAGACGGGGTTTCAATGTCATACGCTGGATAATGCGCACCATAGCCTGGGCCACCGCCATTCTATCCGTCGCGTGTCTCGTGTTGTTCCACACCATCCGCATTCGCTACTATCTTTCCCTCCCTGCATTCTGTCGCCAGCCGGGCATGGAAGCGTATCTGCATACCGGCCACTGCCGTGGATTCACGGCAGTGCCCCTGTCAGTCTACTACCCGCAGGTCGACCCCGATACACCCCTATTTGACGGGCCCCCACCGACACCGATTTACTGGGCCGACTTTCATGGGCTGTACGAACTGCAGGACCGCATGACAGAGCAATTGCTCAATGCTTCGACACATGCAAGTTCGACAATGCTGCCTCCTCTGCGCAAGGCGTTGGGAGATGTGAAGTCCGATTTATCCCGCTTGTGGCATGAGGTTAGGCGGAAGGATAGGCAAAAAGGTTACAGCCTATATGATACCCTCGGATGTCGGTCGCCCCCGCNTCCGGGGTTCAATCCATGCAGGCTCTCCACGACAGTGCAATCTTGACGGTCGAGCTCCGCATACTGTCCAACCGACAAGTGTCCAAGGGGATTGAAACTGCGTTTTACAAGCAACCTGGGCCATTCTTGCGACTCCTGGGGCCTCTCGTTCCACGCGAACACGATTTCATCTGGGCTTGGGAGACGGAGAACGAGGTCAAATGGCAGTTCAACAGTGCACTGTCGAGCTTGTCCAAGGACCTCTACCATCGCCTTCTGCAACTAGACGGTCTGTTACCCCGCCTCGAATCGTATGTGCAGTCTCTCGATACACTGCGCCCCCTTTTCAAGAATGCTTCTGTGGGGGTTGAACAGGCGCCGCTTGCCAACCCCAAACAATCGGAGGCCGTCCTGCCTCAAAACGTGGGCGACTCTCCTCCGCAAAGCCATGATCACCGACAGAAGATGGATGCAGGGACGTTACTCGATGTCATAGCGGAGGACACTCAAGGGACGCTTACACGGGTGAGGCACGCTTTGGCTTCGCTGCGGTCAATGGGAGCGGAATTAGAAAGTATACGGCACAGGGTGGCGTCGCCTAGCTCACACATACCTCTTCTTGAGCATCTCAGGGTCGTATACTCGACGGAGGCGAGGTTAAGGCAGCAGTTAAAGCTGGTGAAACAGCAGCGATGACGACGCCGCTAAAGCTGAGAGCTGGTGAGTCCGCGTCGACGCGACCGTGCGCTCCAGAGTAACTGGTACCAATCAATAATGCCGCGCCAACTACTTGAATCATTTCAATCGATAACCGTGTTTGAATTCGCGAATGCATCCCTCCACCTTGTCGCCAACAGCGGTCATGAAAGAGCCACAGTACTCTATTGAATAAAGACTCAAGCTGCACCCACATGGCACCATCTGGTCTATACCTGATGTAAGCAAACACATAGGATCGCCTTTGGATGTTGTCAGAACATCAACATAATTATGTGGACCTCGGCCGCCTTCCCTTGCCTCTTTTTGTCGACCTCGCTCTCTTCCCTCCACAGTTCTAGCTCATACAAGCTGACCTTGAAGCTTGAAGCTTGAACTTGGATATTCCGCGCCCTTCTAATGCCTGACCCTGACAGATGTAATATTTCTGGTCCATATCTCCGCGCCCACGATGGTACTTATAGCCCGCCGCAGGTGACGAAGAGATTGCTGTCGAGACACTTCTCCTTGAGGAGGCGAAACAAGACGTGACGAAACTACTACCCTCGCCTCTCCCTAAGCGCCATATTCCGGCTAGGGGAAGATACCAATGGCGCATGCCCTGGCCTCTCATCCTCTTACTACGCGCAGTGCTCGTCCTCCTTGTCATCGCAACCACCTGCTTCCTTGCCCTCCTCGTCTTCGTCCACACTATCAGCATCTGATACCACCTGTCAATACCTCACGTCTGCCGCTTGCCAGGCATGGAACCATACCTGCACACTTCGCACTGTCGCAGTCGACCCCCTAATCCCTACGCCGCATATTATGTCAAGGCAGATATGCTTTTACTGGATGGATCGCCCCCCAAACCGCTCTACCAATTGGCGGATTTCGAAAAGCTATACGAACTGCAACGCAGGATGGTTGAGCAAATGCTCAATGCCTCCGTCTCTAATGGCACCATTATGCTTCAGTCCTTCGCGAAGGATGCCAAGAACAAGAGATCCCTACTATCCAAGCTGTGGTGGGAAGTTCATCGGAGGGATCCCAGGAAGGAGAGGGTATTGCAGAACGTACTCTACACTGGTGCGCGTTTGGGCATGAAAATGGCAGCGGCGCACCACGAGGCCGATGTGTCGGTCGGGGAATTCATCGACTCCAACCAAGCTGCTTCTGAAGGGATAGGACGGGCGATGGAAAACCAGCCAAGAAATTGGCTTACTAAAGTCGTCGCTCCCCTGTTCCCCCAGGCTCGATCTTCCTTCTGGGCATGGGATACGGATCTCGAAATACGATGGCAATTCTACGACTCGCTCACAATTTTCTCGTGGATGCTGTACAGGAATCTCATGATCCTGAACGATGTCCTACCTCGGATTGAATCGTTCGGAACGGACTTGAATGCGCTTCAGTCACTGCTTACGCAGAAGGACGTCAAACCGGTAAAGCCACCTGACCCCACCAGCAAGACGGGCCTATTGTCCACCCTGTTCAAGACAGATCGTCCTGAGAATGGCGCCCCTCTTGAATCAGATGCTGAGAAGAATTATGAAGCGATGAAGAAGACCGTTCTCGACGGTTTTGCGAGAAATAGAGAGGCAGCGCAGGAAAGGGTGAGAGGTGCTTTGGTGGCACTCCGGGCATTGAGCGACGAAATGGATGACATGATGCATAGAATCTCTTCCCCTGGCCCTCGCCTCCCCCTCCACGACCATCTCAGGCACCTGTACGCCGAAGCCGAGCGGCTGAGCGGGATCCTGAACGTAGTTAACTCGTTTGGGGAGAAGGCTTCGCATTGTCACTGTAGCTGTAATTAGTGTATCACTGAACATCGAATCGAGCATCGATTACATCTGTGAGCTGCTTGGTGCGCTACCGCGTAGGACAAGGGAAGGCGACTGCCAGTGGGTCCTTGGGTCGGCATTCGCCGAAAAGGTGACAAATGACGCGTCGGGCTGCAGGTGCGGGCGCCTAACAACTTGATAACTTGAACAAGAGCATCATCACTCTCGCAAATGAGAACCAGCCCATAGCCCTCGGTTTGCTATGTAGGTACGTATACTATCTGCATTCCCTTAAAACGCATAACTAATCCCAGTAGGAAGGGCATAAACCAGTCAGACGTGGGATTACGAACTCTATTGTTCAGCAAGTATTTGTTCTACGACAGGCTGTGCGTGTGTCCATGCTCTCTGTTGATTATTGTACTTCGAGCAGTTGTAAACCCCAACACAAGTCGCCGTCGCTTGCTCAATTCGAAACCTTCTGTGCACTGTCATGATCATTTATCGTTCGCCCACCCGGCCGGACACTCCTGCGGCACCTCCCACTCTCGAAATTCCCGCCCGCGCAACAGCTCCCAAAGCCTGGACCACGGCTGACTGGACCTCCGAAGTCACCCCACCCTTTTCTCCCACCGCCAAGGAGGAGCTGCTCGTAGAGCAATTGCTCCTCAATGCAGACGATGGTCGTCCTGCGCGAAGGCTTCTCACAGGAACGGTTACACTTCCACCTCCACAGCAACCCTACCTCGTCAAAAGTTTCTACTTCATCCTTGCACGGGCATTTGCCATTCTCCGCTGGACAGCCCGCACCACCATCATCTTCGCCGGGCTGCTCATCGTCATGTCCTTCATCTTGGTTCACGCCGCCTACAGGCACTACATCTGGTCCCTCCCTTCGTTTTGTCGGCAACCTGGGATGGAAGCATACCTGTTTACATACTATTGCCAGCCAGTCTCTGGACCCCTGGCAACCGTCGCGGATGTCTCGGACGACGATACACCACTGCTTGATGGCCCTCCTCCCCATCCCATCTATTGGGCAGACTTCGATAGGCTATACGAACTGCAGATCCGGATGGCAGAGGAATTTTGCAACGCAACGACCTCCGCAAGCTCTACCAAGCTCAAATCCCTCTTCACAGAAATGACCAAAGACGATCAATCTGACCCGAGCCGCTTGTGGAGGGATGTTAGGCTGAAGGACCCGTTCATCGGCGACATCTTGCAGGATACGCTGTATATCGGTGGCCACCTGGGGGCGAGCTTGAACAGTCTTCACGAGAAGGCGATTTTCGCAGTGAAGATGCGCGTGCATTACAATGAACGAATTGTCAGGGATATAGAAAAGGCGGCAGAGATGCAACCGCGGAACGCCTTGCATCATATAGTTGCTTCCCTCTTCCCTCGCTTTCGCTCCATAGCCTGGTCATGGGAGATGGATAAGGAGGTTAGATGGCAATTTTATTCTGAACTCACGGACTTCTGGCAGTGGCTTTATGAGGATCTTCTGAAGTTGAATGATCTAGCTTCCCGCCTCCAGTCCTTCGGCGAGTCCCTGCAGCCTTTCTTAGGGAGAGACGAGGATACGAAGATGCATAGGGCGGTTGACACCTCGGAGAAGAACAGCTTCCCAGAGCCTGACGAAGTCTTCCTACGCATGCAGAATATAGTGGGTGGGTTGGCGAACGACTCACAAGTGGCCTTGTCGGGGGTACAACATGCCTTGACCTCCCTACGGCAGGTGAGCCAGGAATTAGAAGATCTCCGGCAGCGAGTTGCAATACCCGGCCCTCACATACCGTTTTACGTGCACCTCAGGAACATCCATGCCGCAGGCAAAATGCTCAATCTAACACTGAAGACGGTGGAGCCGTTAGGCGGATGACAGACCTTGGAAACATGCATACAGCTGGGCGGGTATATACGAGTAGCGACCTTAGAATGCCCCATTGACTGGGTATGATTCTCGTTGTGCCTCTCAATCTATTCAGTGATAAAGCAAAGCCTCTGCGAAATTTACACTGTTCGCCGCACAAAGGAGTTCGCACCATTGGCAGTTAAGGACACCGTCGTTCACTTCGTCATCAACCACGAGCCTGCATGACCCTCCATGACAATGACTCAAGTACTCAATATGACATAGTCCTGGTACGCGCTGGCACATCTCAAGTTTTCTCCGCGTGCGCGACTGCATACCTGGAGAAGATGCTTGTGCAGAAATCATACCTGTTCGTCAGAAGGTTGTTCGGGTCGGGTGAACTTACGTAGTCACCGAGACCAGCGAGCCACTGAGGCCTAGACCCAGATGAAGAGAATGAACAGAAGCGGTACCAACCGAATCGGCTCCTGGGCGTCTAGTCGCCCCGTTGTTGAAGGAGGTTGAAGCATTCACAGACTGTCAGGCGGTGTAAGGCGGGGGAATAGAATGGGACTGTATAGTACACATAGTAGTACAACTCGACTTCGCTCCTACCGATTGAACCAGATTCAGTGCACGGCGAGCTCAAGACAAGTAAGCGAGGACCGCCTCTGTCGCATAGAGATCGAACCCTTCCTCAGGGTCAACGCATTCAACGATCTCCTCCCCACTCGGACGGCATTCGGTGTTTCGTAGGTTACACCGCCCCAGCTCAGTCCCGAAGTAGAATCTGCATATCTGTGAGAAAGGCAATGGTTTCAGACACAGTTTTGGTCGGTGAAGGACGGCGGCACTCACGGAATAGCCAGCCGCTTGACTTCATAAACAGGTACGTTCAGTCTAATACGGACAGCGGGACGCGCCTGGAAGACTCCGTAGCTGGAAGGAAGATGGAGTTGGGTGTTTATGAACACCGCGCGCACGAGTTCGTCGCCTTCGTAGATAAGGTAGGCGGCGATACGGTTATCCTCGACGGGTAGCTCGAGAATGCGAGTTGTGTTGGTCGCACCGATAGCTTCCGCGGCGATGATTGCAGCATAGTACTGGGGATTGACGTGAGGAAGCAATGGAGATGGAAGCTGTGAGCCGTCAGTCGGCGAGCGAGTAAGCGTGATGGGCTGGAGGAAGTTGGACTTGTAGCCGACGCCCTGATGGAAGAAAACTCGGGATATGCCTAGTGTTGACCTGGGGTTGTGTGAGATGCTGTCGCGCGAGTGGGAGAGGTTCACTGACGAGTAAAGAGCGTAGTCAAGAGCCCAGAGCGCTGCAGCAGCGGTATCGCTTACCCCCGCAGTGCCCTAGTACGTGTCAGAATGGCTCAGAGAAAAGCTTAAGGGAAGACTAACATGACAGGACGAGCTGCTGACTTCCCCGAGGACGTACTCGGCTCCATACTGGCGGGCAGCGCGCGAGTCCAGTTCGAAGGCGTCTAGCGCTTTCCGGATGTTCGACTTTGCAACTAACTGCGACAACTCAGAGTGTCCTCCTGCACAGGCTGACCCACTGTAGTGGTGCTGCGAAAACCTGATTGAAGTGTAAGCGGGATAATGAACCACGAAAAGGCAGTGAAAGACGGACGTGGTTACTCGTTCACCGGCGATAGAGCGTCGGTACCCCTGCTCAAAGAGAGCTTGCGGGGACCACGCTGTCGAGTTGTGCGACGAGCGGGAGAGGGCACCTCCCCAATAGGAGACATGAGTACCGTAGTACACATCTTCTACTGCAAGTACATTTGTTGCCCAGCTATGCCACCTAATTTGAGGTCAAAACCCGAACAAGATACTCAATCCGAAAGCGATGCTTACTCTCCTAGGAACGTATAAACGTCGTAATTGGACGGCTTGGGCCCTCTAACGGCGTACATATCGGGCTCGTTTCCAACCTCGATAGCATCGAGTATGACCCCCGCCCGCTTCATGTCCCGAGAATCGAAGGTGGTGATGATAGCCGCGAGCTGCCAAAAACCTCTCAAATCGTCCGTGGACGCAAAATTCAGACCGTGAACGAGTCGGGTGTCTGGCGTGCCCATGAGTTTCATACTCTGGTATTCAAGGGGAGTACTCACGCTCTGGCAGGAATTTGGCTGCAGCGTAAAAGTCACCGCCTATCCACATAGCTATTGGTTCGGGGTATGGCATCGAAGGAGTTGAGTTCAAATAGAGTGCGTTTGTGCCCTGAAGATAGAGAAGGTCAGTTCCGAGCGGTCTACAAAATAGGATGGAGCATTCACCAACCTGCCCGTTCTGGTTGAGAAACGCTACATCCTGGCTTCTTCCCCCAACCCGAATTCTGGGCGGAACGCCTGCTAGCTGCTTCAGGTTGTCCAAAGCATTGTAAAAGAATTCATTCCTCTTCGAGGATCCCACCCAATCCAGCCAGCGGTCTTGCTCGATGGAAAAGGAGATGAGATCCGGGGCAACTGGCCTGAATTGGGACTTGAGCTCTGCAGGAACTGTGACGGTCAATGACGTCGCCGCAAGCGCGACTGGGAGGTAAAGGGCGATGACTTGGGCGACAGCAGCGACCTTCATGGTCAAAGCCGATGGTGACCGTCGAGCGTCAACCTGGCGTCGTTGGAGAGGCTCTAAACTTGGTTCGTCATGTCCATTCCGCTACTCCCAGTTATCATCCCCGCTTTTGGCAAACTGATGTGATCGAGCTGCCAAAGTACTGCGGTTGAGAGTGCGGGCTGCGACGTGGAGAGCTAGTAGCGAGTGTTCTACTCAGATACCCTGACCAGGGGCAGAAAGGGTTTGAGGATTCCTGGCTTATCATTGTGGGAGTCGTCGTGGAAGCGAGGAGGATGGCGGACTGCGTGACATAGGCCGCGCAGGTCACATGTCACATGATTGTGACAGTCTGATGGCGTGATCTCAGTTTGTCACGGTCGCGTCGCACTCCCGACTCGGAATACGTTGGCGCTTGCTCTCACCATCTCTCAGAGCGCACTTTGAACCAGCGACTTATATCTCACTTATACCACCTCTCGGCTGAAGTCTGACATTACTATTACTGAATTCCTCTCTCTGGTCGAGGCATTCAAGCGGGAACAATGAACCAAGCAATGAATCAAGAGAGATTCACGGCCTCCCTGTTGCAGTTACATTATCCTGTAGTTCAGACTTTGGCAAGCTACCTCTCCAACATTCTCAAGCCTATGGACAGCCCAAGAAACGAAGAAGAAGAAGTCCCTTTCGTGACCAAGGTTGACTCACCTGTATATCACGATTTCCTAGAAAACACTTTAGTCGCCACCAAAGAGAAACCGCAAACCCGAGCGCTCTTTGCTCTCTTCTCACCAAAGTACTGTATGAAGGATGTGAGCATCATATCTATGCTACTGTTTGGCTGCCTCTCATGCTGCCGGTTTAGATTGTATCTCAGGCTCAAGAGCGGCTTCTTCGCTCAGGAAAAAGCCAGACGACGGTCCTTACTGCTGGATACTCCCTGGTATTGCTTTGCCGAAAAATGTGGTCCCATACGCTGACTTGCGACCTAGAATAAGAGGCAGGGGTCCCCGGCAGTAGCCGGACAGAATGGCGTTGCATCGGCGTTCCAAACTCCAGAATGGAATCGGCTTCTTCATCGGTACGGTCTTAGGGCTACTCTCACCTCGAACAAAGTCTAAACGGCGAACAGGATTGGCGTAGATCCAATCATACACCTCCTTACTCGCACTTCCATTTTTATTTCCTTGCCCAATGAATGCCTCTGCCAACTAACAGGCGAACCGATAACGAATATACCCTTTTCCTTCCCAGCTCACCCGCCCGAGCAGGAAGCCAACGCAGCTAAGCGTTCAGCGCCGGTATTTGACTCGAATACTCGTCCTTGTAAGCGTAGAAAGCTCTTTGACGAGGTGCATATGGAGAAGAAGAAGCAGTTCCCCGACCGTCGAGTGTTCAGGTGAGGACTAAAAAAATTCCAGGAAGTAATATGTCATGATAGTACTCTAGAACATCTCCTCAGGACCTGAGACTCGCCCGCTCCCGCCTCTTCTTTGCTCGCCCGTGCCATGTCCCTCACACGAATTCAATCATTGTCGGTTTACCGACCAAACGTGAGTTGTTTCACTCTCCATGGTAGTACGATTTCGCTTATGCGAAGAAGACATTCTAAACCAAATTCACCCTTCCTACAAGAAGACGGACTCGGAAGGAGACCATTTGCAGCAAGGTCGGAACGCACGCCGACTTGCAAAGCATATTTTTCCAGGGCAGTATGGGCTGCAAACTCCCTTCAAGTACCTCGATTTTAGGAGATCATATGTTTATCCAGTCTTTGACAGAGACATGGATATCAAGGTTGGGCCACTGTTGAACGGCTTTGTCCCAGTTGCTCATTCGGATTAGATACTGGGCAGGAAGCCAACACCGAAGAGATTAAAGGGTGTGCTTCCGATCATGGATAAGCTGATTTGGAGGCACACGAAATGCGACTACAAAGCTCTTCAGAACATTGCTTGTCCGACAAAGGTAATGCAACTCAACCCCGTCCTACTCTCAGCTAACTTGTCACTCACTACAGATACAAGATGACGGCAAACTCATGGACGAAAGCGTCATCCTCGTGCGTCTAAATTAAACGAATCCAAATTCGCCTCGCCCTGACCACCGCAACCGTAGGAACTTATGTCTGAGCAATCTATTCAGATATCGACCCAGCTTTCCTTGCGCCTTGACGATGTTTCCATGGACTCAGCGGGGAAACCAGTGTCACCCCTGCGAGCGACCCAGGTAGCACGGCCTGTTCAGCACAAGCCCAAGTTCACCGAGTTCGAATGTTCACATTACGAAGTCTTTCGATATGCCAAGCTTGTCACAAACGCGGTGATCCCAAAGGCATTCTGGGGGAACGAGGCAAATTACAGACTCGTTCTGAAGAGTGCGCTCGATTCTCTCCTCCAACGTTGTTGTTTATGTGTTGCTGACAGAAACTGTGCAGACATGAAGAGGTTCGTTGAGCTCAGAAGATATGAAACCTTGACCATCCACGAGCTACTGCAAGGCTTCAGCACGAGCGCCTGCGAATGGCTTATGCCCTCCGGAAAGAAGGCACATCTCCAGGGCAGAGTTGACGTCTCCGACACCATGAAAAGGCGGGAACTGTTGAAAGAGTTTATGTTTTGGTACTTCGACGGCTTCCTAATGCCTTTGCTTAAGGTAAGCGAAACCCTTCGGAGCGTACGAAGCGAGGCTCATGTCTTTCGATGTCTGTAGACGACCTTTTATATCACCGAATCTTCTGCTTTTCGCAATAGGATATTGTACTTCCGCCAAGACGATTGGTGCACGCTCTGTGCACCCCTCACCAAGCGGCTGCTAGATACCATGTTCATCAGGATACCCGACGTGCGTACCCTTTGCGCCCTTCTTCGCTGCGATGCACTTACGGACAAGGCGCAGAGAGATATGCCTGAACTAATGAGGCAAAGCAAACTACGTTACTCCTTCGTCAGACTTCTCCCGAAAGACACTGGCGTTAGACCTATCGTCAACTTGCGCGGGTCGAAACCTGGACAAATGGTAAGCTGATATCCTTTTGCGCGACTTCAGATTAGGTAAAGGATGTTTGTTTGCAGGTGCCAGGGAAACAGTCTGGCAATTCCGTTAACAATTTGCTCAGGACAACGTTCGACATCCTGACCTACGAGCGGGTAAGCTAATGTCATCCTCCCCTCCCGCAAAGCTAACAGCCGCCGTAGAAAACCCGAGAACATCTCCTCGGCGCGTCTGTTCTTGGTAACGACCAAATATACGTTCAGCTGAAGAATTTCAAGAAGTCGCTATCCGATCGCAATGGAGCATTGTATGTTTTCCCGCTCTCCGCAATTCTGTCTTTGGGTACTGATGGAACTGCGTTAGACCGAAGTTGTACTTTGTCAAAGTCGATGTCCAAGCTTGTTTCGACACGATAGAGCAAACCAAGCTCCTTGAGATCATTCAGGACCTGCTTTCCGAGGCATGCGACATCCTCTTTCAAAAGAGCGCACTCAATTATCTAATGGTCAGCACAGGATGAATACACGGTTCACCAATATGCCCAAGTTCAAATCGTCAACGGCCAACCAAGAAGGTTCTTCCGCAAACGCCGCGCTACCCCTCGCGAACCCTCTTCCACAGACACGCCTCACTTTACCAAGCTTGCGAGTGATCTCGCAGCGGACCTTTGGAATACCATCATCGTACCTCAGCCTCTACGCAAAGCCAGCGAAAACCAGGAGACGATCCTGAAGTTGCTGAACGATCACATCACTTCTAACATGATTCGGATAGGGGGCCATTACTACAGGCAGAGGGTGGGTATCCCACAGGGATCGATATTGTCGACGATGTTGTGTTCGTTCTTCTACGGCGACCTGGAGAGGAAGAACGAGAAGATCTTGAAGCTAAGGAACGATCCTGGAAACGTAAGTCGACTCCCTTCGGTGATACGGAAAGGAATTGGCTCGCTGACCTTGTGTACGCACAGCTGCTTCTTCGTCTGGTCGATGACTACCTTTTCATCACAACGAGCATCCACAAGGCACGATTTTTCTTAGACGTCATGAATCAGGGGCATCCTGAGTATGGTTGTTTTATCGGGAAGGACAAGACGCTCACGAATGTGGACTACGATGCTCAAGTGATGAACTTGGTGGACCCCCTGGCGAAAAGTAAGTCTCGGTGGGGCAGACGGTGGTCGTATCCCTGACCTGGTGTTTCTCCCAGGCTTTCCGTGGTGCGGCCATCTCATCAATATGCAAGACCTCAGTGTTACCGTTGACTATTCGCGTTATGGGACCTGGGGTAAGTCCCGCACTCGCTGTATTCCCTGGCCGTCACTAAATGTTCTCTCCCAGGTATCAGCAACACTCTGACAGTCGAACGAGGGAGAAGGCCTGGAGATGCATTTGTCGCGAAGATGCTCCTGTACGTTCGCGGTCTCTCCAATGTTACGCGGCGCGGAGAACTCACTCGTCTTACTATAGTATGGCTCGATTTAAATGCCATGTCATCTACTCGGATAGCAGCCTCAACCCCGAGAACGTCGCCTACCTCAATCTATATCAGAACATGCTCCTGACCGGGATGAAGATGCAGGAATATGTCCGCGAAGCGAACCTGCTCTCGCGGGGTAACCATGCTTCCATATTCAGTTTGTGTTTCCTTCGCCTTATCTTCGATCATCAACCCTGATTTTGGTGTCGCCGGACTAGAAACGATCCAGAAGGTGGTTAATGTGGCGTACGCCTCTGTCCAGGGCAGGTCAAACGAAAGACGAGACTAAACGACGGCCGTCCAATTCCTTGCGCCATCAAGAAGCCCGCAGCACTCTGGTAGGCCAATTTTACCTGAAATCCAGCCCCAAGGGCAACTTCAGCCGTCGTGGTCCCATGAAAGGTGCTGATTATGGCGAACGATTTTTAGGCTCGGATATCACGCGTTCCACCACGCGCTGTCTTGCAAAGCACAAACATTCAAAGCTGTGCTACTCCTGCTCGAAAAGGAGCTGAAGCGCGTGCAGAACCGGGGTTATAAACTGCGGTTTAGAGCATTGGTAAAGGAGGGTCGGCAGTCGTTTAATTTTGGGCCGGGGGTGTGACTACGGCGTAATTTTTTCAATTCTATAGCTAGTTCTATAGCACCTCCCCTTTGTCCTTCAGATGCTCAACTCTCCTGACTCACATTGGGCGCCTAGAGACCAGAATCCGAACGCTCTTCACTCCCCGATCGCCTGGTGAAGTACCTGCACAGTCATCGGGATTGACCAAGATCCCGGATAATGATGGCATATGAATCGGGACAGGCACCACCGACTGGTACCGAGGCCCGTTCCGTCTTTCAAAATACCCCATGCATGACGTTGGTCGGAGGAACGGCTAGACAAGGCTGAATAAGATGCACTGAATGTAACGTGAGGGAAAGCATGATTAGCTCGAGGTCGAGACGCCTTATAAGCTCTACACGCTGTCGGCGGTTACACCAAGAAATTCGCCCCCTCCAACCTCGAGCGACGACCCGCGGATTTACCCCGAAATCAAAAGATCCTTCTAGACGAGGCCGAGTTGCCACTGTTTACACCTCTTCCACATTAACCACCACCACCGCTATAATGTCGAACGCTGAATCTTCCACTCCCGCAACTTCCGGCTTCTACTCTTTGAAAGCTACCCTTCCGGGCGGCAAAGAGTACGACTTCGAGCAATTGAAGGGGAAGGTAGTGCTCATCGTCAACACCGCTTCGAAATGGTACGTGATTCGTAGTATTTGAAGCTCCAGGAGAATTGAACGGGAACGTACGACATGTAGCGGATTCACTCCCCAATACTCTGCTCTGGAGAAATTGTACCAGAAGCACAAGGATAAAGGTCTCATTATCCTCGGCTTCCCTTGCAACCAGGTGCGTCGTCTACGCCTCCCCTGGCGCCAACCTCGTCTTACCAGTCACGTTTGTTCCACAGTTCGGTGGCCAGGAACCTGCCGACGACGAGGGTATTGCCGAGTTCTGCCAGCTCAACCACGGCGTCACCTTCCCTCTCATGGCTAAGTCTGATGTCAACGGAGACAACACGAATGAGGTCTACAAGTGGTTGAAGAGCCAGAAGTCTGGGATTCTTGGTTTGACCAGGATTAAGGTGCGTTGGCTATCTTTCTAGTTTCCACCCTCCCTGACTCTTGTGTCTCCGTAGTGGAACTTCGAGAAGTTCTTGATTGACCGAGAGGGCAACGTCGTTGGCCGCTGGGCATCCACCACCACTCCTGGAGCCATCGAATCCGAAATAGAGAAGCTCTTGTGATGACCGGAGCTATGAAGGCCGTGACGATTGACTTCTATAGTCCAAGTACTATGGCTAATCCCGGGGCTCTGTAACCTGGACGCCCGTAATACCCGTGTTCGAGTCTATTACTTACTCTTTCACTAATGTTTACTCTACCGGAGTGTATCTAGAGCGCCTAATACCAACAAGACCGACGATCTTCCTATGATCTGCACCCTGTGACAGATGGATTATCATTGTCTTCTCTGCCACCGCGAAGCTGTGCCTTCTCTTCAGCGAGCATCCTTGTAAAATGATCAGCGCGCCCGAGAAGTCCAGGGTGAAGCATGGCATGCGTCACGATCGTCAAAACGAACAAATCTATGTTTTGATGCCTAACGTACAGCCCACGCCTAGCGAGACGCGTCAAGACACCCACTTGGCATTGGCAATCTCAGCTCTCGTGATATGACTACCAGCGCAAAGGTCTCTGAAGAAGCCGCTCTTGTCGAACAAGGCCAAGGGGGTATCAAGTTCCTGCGAACACAATTCAGGCATGCATAACCATGATACTCGAAACGGCTCGTACCACGATCTTCCCTCCGTCAAGGACCAGGATCCTGTCGTACGAAAGCACTGTCCGAATGCGGTCTTGGTCCAATCGTCAGAGTTTCAATTTAAGGCAAAGACGAGGAACGCTCACGAGCGATGCAGAGCAGCGTCCGATCCTTGAACTCTTGGCGTATACCCTTCTGCACATTCTCATCGGTCTTGCTGTCGATGGAAGCCCTGGATGGATGTCAATGATTCAATTCTTTGGTCACGGTTCGAGGAAATTTCAAAGCTTACGTCGCTTCATCCAGGATGACAATCTTCGAGTCCCTCACAAGGACCCTCGCAAGGCTCAGGAGCGACCGTTCTCCGAGACTGAGGTTAGCGCCTTCAGGCTCCACTGGCCTATCTAAGTCGAAGCAACGGCTGAATGCCTCCGACTTTTCTGAGTATGGACCTCGATCTATATGGCGCGAATAGCATGAAAATTGCATTTGTTTCTCCTTTCAGAGAGCGACCAAGATGTGGAGTTTCAAGTGAGCTGCGCTATACTTGCTTTGAGTAGCTTGTGCTCCCACTGATTGGTGGTCAACGCGCGAAGCTGAAAACAATTGCTTGATAGACCGGGCTTCAATTCATATTGGCCAGGCCTTGGCGCTTTCGGGAATCCGGCGGACGGTAACACACTATAGAATTGATTTATATGCTGAGTCCTGCCGGTTAATCTAGACGACCCTGCGCGAAGCAGTGCGCTCATGAGGTCCCGCCAAGCATGTCTGACGCCAAGCCAAGGTCCGGAGTCCCCACATCCCGACCAGTCCGACTCCGGCCGGAATGCGTGCGTACATACCCGCTGCGGTTTTCTTGCTCTTGTTCGGTTCTTGTTCCAGTCTACGACAAGCGCGTCCTTCGTCCATACATTCCACCTCGATAGGCGCCCACCGAGCGGCAATTCTGGTGCTCTGGAGCTCAGTTGTTCTGCGACACTGCAGCTCGTTCTTCTCCTGTAAATTTTACCGCTCGAGCGGAGGTGCTCACTGTTCAGTCGTCTGGGAGGAGAGTGGTTGGGCTCGGACCCGTGCGGCAGTGGTGGAGAACGTTGAGCGGGTTCTTGGTACTGGTGCGTCTGTCTAACATTGCCATCTGCGCCTCCCCGCAGTCTTACGGCCCACTGTGGTAATTGTTAGCTCTGTCGCTTCTCGTCCCTTTGACCTGCGACCTTCCTACGCTCTTCAGCGATCTATGCTCCCTTCACAGTTGAATGCGCATCTCCCAGTTGCCATGTCTGCCAAACTAGCGCACATGGTTTGACGTTCGGTTCTCCCAATCTCGACGGAGGGATCTCATTTTCGATGCGAGGTGGGTATCTTGCCCCATCGACGCCATCGAGCAGCATGCTGACGAACGACTTTCACGACCGAGCTGCATTTACCCTCCACACTGCTCTCGCACACTCTACTCCGTCGGCTGTTGGACTATCAAAGTCTAACGGTCCCTCGGCGATTTATTCTAGCCCTGCGTATTCTTCCCTGCTACACCTGACGTCGGATCCTCCTGCTTACATGGGCTTTGCGGGCCCTCTCACAGTGCATGGTTCGTTCATTTGGGTCAACTCGACATGCTTATGGAGGGAATCGATGCTGTAAGTTCGTTACAGAGAAGGGATGGCCCTCTACACCTTGTCATACACGACCAAATCCTCATCGTCTGACGCTCCCAGCTTCAGCTCCGCCTTTCGCGTTATCCGTGTTCGCGCCTCTGCATCCGTTTCTTTGCTTGGCTCTCTGGGACCTCTTGTCCGGTCGAGATGCTCTCCCGGAGAGTTGCAACGCCTGGAGAGTGCCTCGTGTGACATGACAGGGCACTGGATGTACTTCCCTGCGTGCAGCGAATCACATCTACTCAATGGTGTGGTCACTGTGATTACTTTCCCTCATTCCGTTTTCGTTCTCTATCTTCGATGTACGCACTCCCTTGGTGGACTCACTGCTTTCGAGAGGATGAATCTCGAACCACCTCTCCAGTAGTGCGTTCATTCGATGCACAGTGGGCGTCCGCATGTACGACGCACCATCTACGCCAGGTTTCCTCATCTACTGTGATCGGGGTCCGCTGCTCCAAACGATGGCTAGCGTTCTCCGGTTGCCAGGGGTCAGACGTTCGGGTTTGCAATCACTGGTCCGGTATTCAAACTAGGGCAAAGGCGAGGTCGATTAATTTTATCCCCGGCTCAGAGAATGCTAGCTATTGGTAAAGGACGAGCCTACACTTTTCGAACCCGCTCTTGTCGACCATGTCTGTTCCCAACGGGATACTCAACGTGTACTCCGTGACCACATCCTGCTGGTGCGCGTCGTCGATCTGATATCCGGACATAGCTGAGCGCGTTGTTGATAACATATGGTCGTTGTCGAGATTATCGGGTTTGGTACGCCTCCGTTGCGGAACTCTTCCAACCCTTTCGACATCCCATGCACCCCTCTCACTGAATGTCAAGCTCTGCGCTCGGGGTCCTGAGGGGCCCTGCTCGTCAGGGGTCTGCAGGACGTGTGTCCTGAACTGGTGATCGTTGAAGAGGGAACTCGGAAGTGCAACGATGGGATTGATGTGCTCGCACCGACTCCACTAAGTTCTCGGAACCGCTGTGGGCGAGGCAATAGTACAACGCAGAACCGTATCGCGCCTTCTCTCATTTTCTATGTCTTGCTAACTCTGTATGTCAGGTATGGAAGCATCAGAATTACGGGGAACGCTATCTGGGCTCAGTAGCTCTCAAATCGCGAACGATGCCATGGTTCCGGGTCTGGATCTTTGGCCACAGGGAGAACACGTGCTGGAATCGCGGAGGTGTCGCGGCGATCGAACATCTTCATGTTATAGCGCTGTTTCGCGCCTATATCCTCGGACCCTTAGTGTCCAAAATTACACGGATCTCGCCCTTCGAAGAAAGAAGAAGGTGGACTCTTCCCATGGCTTGTACAGCAGTTCGAAGATAGCAAGCATCTCATCATTTCCCTTCTGTACCTTCCCTGATGCAAGGAGGTCGAAGTCTATCTCCCAGGTAAGCACGCCAAATCGTACTTACAGTGGATGATTGGTTTGATAGTAATCTCCGTGCTATATGTGTATTATGGGAACGATGCTGTAAAGCTCGACGCAGTCACCTATAGCATTGCATCGCGCGAGGGAGAGCGAGTCAGTTGATTGAATGGGAGTGTACTTGCGGTGCGTCGTTGCTCACATTCCCGAAACGGTGGCTGTTCAAACAGGCTTTTCGCAGTGTTTGCTATGTCCACGCCTTTGAGACAGTCCATGTTGCTGCGGTGGAAGTGACAGACCACACGGCTCCGTCCTCTGAGGCACTTCTTTCTCAAATCGTGTCCCGTCCTGGCATTCTTGTCGATAGACCGGCCCACTTCCCAAAGTTGACACCTAGGAGAAGCTGCAGCAGATAACCCTCTGAGCAGATATTCATCTCACAAATGACTTGACGCCCTTTTATAGGTTGATGGGCGTCTATCCTATTCGCCATCCCTGATTCTTGATGATTCGATACCATTTTCTGGAAACTACTCTTCTATTGATAGATTAAACGCCCAGGGTGATATACGGCGAGGTACAGCGGATTCGCAACGTACACCTTGACTTTCTTTTGTTCCCTCTGACCGCGATGTCGCTTTCCGAGGAAGATATTCAAGCCATCGCCCGGGACGTAGAGACATGGCGCTTGCAAGAGGTAGTCTTGTTACACTTATGTCACGAATTCCGCTTATCATCGATGTTCTAGTGTTTTGCGGGTGCGTTGCTCAGCCATTCCTCGGCCAGATTCTACGAGGCACGTAGCTGATTTAGAGCAGCCGCTTTCTACACCATATACGTGAGAAATTCCCGAAAGTCATCAGGCGGGGAGTCTCGACCAACAATGCCATTGCAGGTTTACCACATTTTTACGACCCTATCTGAAGAGGTGAGCGCAGACTCCCCTTTAGTTGCGTACCCATCCAACACTTGCGGGAATAGGTCGCAGTGATGTTCCCGCAAAAATGGAATAGAGGAAGGTCGCTGTTCACTTTCATTCGATACGGGATGCCAGTGTATATGGCAATGCACCTGCTCAGTATGCGAAAGTTATCTTAGCAGATGAGGGTAACTGATCACTCTTGGAGAGCGCAGGGGATTTCAAGAACTACTTCATCCTCAACCCTCTGGTACGCTGGTTTGGTAACGGAGGGGCGCTTCTTCTCACTCACAGTCCCTAGGGCTGTAAGGCTCTCATAATCATGGAAAATGGTACATGAGTCACATACGAGGGGCGATCGCCGCTATCATGACTGTCCCAAGCTGATATAGCCACAGGACTTCTGTACTTGATATTCCTCGTCTGCAATGGTAGGCAGTCGATCGTTTCACTCAGCCTGCCGCCATACTTACCGTGACGTAGCCTCGCTTGGACTCTGTCTCGGAGCGCTCTTGCGTGTCGAGAGGCTTGGCCTCCTTATAATCATGTTATTATGCACTGTAAGCTGAAGGCCAAGTGCACCGGGTAATCGATCTCATTCTGCTTACAGGTAATGCCTTTGGTGGAGCTCATCTTCACCGTGATAGGAGATGCAGAGTACCCTGGTAGGCAAACGTCGATGTAGTCAGTCACAGTGAGTTCCGACGAGCAATAATTGACAGCGGAGCCGCTATCTTCCTTCGACATTGAACTCGGGTATCCGTGCTATGCACTCCCAACCAATGCAATGATGGAGCGGACAGTTGTGCTTCTCGGATACGACGTCTGCGCGTACGTCGAGCTCGCGACCACCTCAGGTTCGTAACCGACCTTGGTTCATATACGGTTAGGCGCCCTGATCATCCACCCTCAGCGTTGTTGGTGATTGCAATCACCCATCTCATGAGACGTTATGGGGGCAACAATGGGAGACTTGTGAAAGTCCTGCGCCGTGAGGCGGTGCGTACTGCGTAGTGCTTACGGGTAAGGACGCTGATTTTTTCACGAGGATTAACTGAAGCGCTCAGTAATAACACTCTGATCTTGCAGCTCTCCTGCTGGTGAATGCTATCTTCAACACACCCGCAATTATGTCTGTGAGTTCAACCTGGTCTCTGTAACGAAGAACCAGCTCGCTGATAAATGCCGTTTTGGTGTGTAGCTCGACGCGAGGGATAATCATCCAGCATTCATGTAGGCACCAATTCATTAGTACTGTACTAGGCTCACTGACAGGATATGCGTCCCTTCAGGCTGTTCGACGCGTATGTACTTTCTCCCGCCTGGTCCCTTACCTGCCTCATTTGAATCTAGGACTCAAAGAGCCGCGATTCCTATCCTCGCGCAGCGTCTCCTCATCAACATTCGGAAAGCCGACCAGACAATTGCACGATCCTACGCTTCAGCGCTCCTTTCGTTCTCACCTTTTGAATTGGAGGAGGATGAAGATGAAAAACCGGATGAATCGGAGGATGTCGCGACGTTCGAAACATCATCGGCTGAACGACAACCGACTGAAGCGATAGAACTGGAAGCCGTGAGGGGTGATATTCGTGTGTAACCTCAGACACATCGGCTGAGACGTGTACCTCTTTCCCTAACTTCAATAGATGGCAAAGACTTCCCATATATCAGAGATAATTTCGCCCGAGGCGTATTTGATCTCGTCCCGGAAGAGGCTTACTTCACTTTACGATGTACTTCGTTCCTCTGATATTGGTTCATTTCATTGATTCTACGTCTGTCTATACATTATCTCATCGGCAAGATCATCTTCTGCCCCTATAACCCATCACTTGTCACAGGCTCGCAGCTTCTGTGTCTCGCTACGCGCTCTAGATCACGAAGCAAACTTAGGCGCCTCAGAGCTCCCCGTTCACGGGCATCGCACTTTCCTTCCGCAGGACTGGCGTTGTCTGCTGTCGCAGTGGCCATCTGGAACAGTATGGGATACGTGTGTAACGAGTGATTGAGACGATGGGAGGTCAATCTCTGGAACTGTTTACAGCCATCACGCGCTACCTCACGTTGTAGCGCCGTGAGTACGACGGCCAGATGCTCATTGGAATTTGTATCGTTCGCGTTCCATTCTTAACCTCTGCTTATCGCGGAAGGCACCTTCTCAGTTGAACCATCGGGGTTACAAGGGCATGCGATGCCTTCGATCATGGATCAGGAATGCTATGGCTATGCACTGGTCATGATCGTCAAAGGTGGGAGCGTAGAAGGTGATGAACATGATGAAGCGTGAGCTTCAATCTAGAATCCTATGTTATAAGCTCACTCGGGGCACCCCACCTTGGCTTTACTCCACGTCCAGTACATAGTTGCACCTCCAGGTGGTTTCCACTGGAAATCCAGGGGAAACCGCTCGGAATCCAACTGGGGTCTCGCAGAAAAATATTAGTTTTTATTTATCAAGTGGTGTCCGTGCGGAAAGTCGGATTCCGAGTGGAATCCACTCGGATGTGTGGGGGACCGGAAAGTACAGGAAATTCGCATACCTTACAGGCTAATTTGCCGTTCGCAGCCATGCTGCTATTAGCGGTGGGGACACTTATGGTGCGGTACCGAGGTCACGCAGGACGCCTAGTTAGTGTCCTGCGTCGCGATGGTGGGGTCTACTATGTCGCTGTTGCAGGTGTGTCTCTTTGATCGGATTGTCTTATCGTAACTTCCCCCGCGTTGGTAAATAGGGATCAGATTTGGGCAAGCCATCACCAACACACCTGCTATACTGACGGTATGTGCTACGTATTCCTAAAATTCCTCACTCAATCGTCCTTTGTTCTCAGCCGAGAAAACGGGACACAAGCGCGTGGGCTCTGTACGTCGTATCTCACTCGGTTATTGGAATAGGTGAACGCCGATTCTATATAGAGTCATTAAACGGTATGTTGCGATCCATGATCTACTGTTGATGAAATTCACTACGTCAGCAGGGCGAACTTCACCGTTGTCCCAGTCCTTGCGCAACGCCTAATGATCAATCTCCGAAGGGCCGATTACATGGGCTCAGAGCCAGTGGCTTCGAAGCTCCTGTTCGCTACCCCCGCATCCAGCGCTGACCCCGACATAGCAGACGATGACGGCACATGACCATTTATGTAGATATGCACCTTGAGAGGCTGCGAACCCACTGGATCGATATCAGGTTGTTTTCGGTTGTATCTAATGTGCGAGTGTTTCCAGGCGAGATAGATTGGTTCTCTCGCCACCGAAAAGCCTGCGCGATCGCCATGATGTGAGAAGTAAAGTGGGTGCATCGCAGATTAGAAGGAGAGTGAGCGAAGGATGCATGTCAAACGTTCATGAACCAGGGAGGTAGCACCCAAGTGCCGGAGGCGACGGCACGGCGCACCGGTATATGACCGGAGGGCACGTGGCGTGAACCTGGGCGATGCGTTTCTTTGAATCTTTCACCTCAAGTTCCTCAACCGTCGCCTACTCCTTTCCTTCATCCCGCTCTCGTTCACTATGTTGCTCTCACCCTCTGCACGGTTTCCATCCGTTGTATGGACACCAGAAGACCAGGACCGGCCGTCCTTGCTCAGCTGAACAATCGCTTTCACCCCCCCTCCTTCCGTTCCTGCTTAGGCAGCATCGTTCTTCGGCCACTCTACATGAATCCTTGAGGGAGAATGGCTTGGGTGGTAAACAGGACCTTGGAAGCGATGCCCAGGGCGGCCGCTTGTGTTGAACATCAGTTTCTATGTGCTCGAAGCAGGGACTCTGGTGTATTCGTCGTCGGTGCGTCCATCCATCCTCTTGTCGTGGTTTCTCACTGAATATTGTCGTAATAGCGTCCCAAGCGATGAAAATGTGCCCTTTCCCTTGCTCTTTTCCTTCATCCTGCGCGTTCTTCTCGCTGAAATCACCTTCTCGTGACACCACGTTGCGATCCCTCTACCTCAGGCTTATACGAAAGAGTCGAGCTATCCACCTCCGCAGATCTGGCGCCCTAGACAGTTACGCGACTGGCTCTCAGCCCTCGTAGCTTGTATGAAGGGATCTCGTAACGGAAGCCCCCCTCGTCTAACGGAGTGTATTCTGAAAGCCCGGGAATTGAGACTGTGACACCGCGTGGTGTGGGTACAACAGCAGTCTTGAGCTAAGGAGCCTCTGCATCCCGGCTCAGTTTATCGCGCCTACGGTCATCTAGCGGATCTGTTAGATCTATTAATTCTACTCGCAGACATGCCCTGTTGATGGCACTATGCCTACCCGGATTTTTGCGAGCGTCCGACACGCAGACGGCCTTCCTGAACGTGCGTATGTCGAACATGCGCCGGCGCAAGGGGCATGGTGGCGACGATTAAGGGGTCGATGGCTTCGACTCAGACATCATATCCTCCCGTGGACTGGTATGCTTCTCAAGTGCGCCTAATGTCCGGTCTGTGATTCAGATTCAGGCGTTGGAAGCAATTGTTCATGCAGTCAACGTGAGGGGATATGGCCATTGTCACGGTTGATGAGTATACGTTTACTGAGGACGGTCCTCCTGTAACCCCCGTATTTCATCTTTTCTGGAGAGAAGCTTTCACTCCGATATATCGAGGTCCTGAAAGTCATGCTGGAACCTCTGCATCCCATTCGCATATTGAGCTTGATCTCACTCAGGTTTACCAATCATCGGTCTGGTGAGATATAGGCTTGCGACGTGAGACCATCGTGCGTGAAGGGGAGTAACTGGGTTTGGTGCGGCCTGATTGGGCGATCCGCGACTTGCACGAGCAATACACTGGCAATTCGCCTCCTGCCTGCGTAGCACCAGTGATGTACCCCTCAGTCTTGACGCTCACGACATGGCTAATCTCAATCCAACTTGACGAGAGAAGACCAAACCAAACGGCTCCACGAAACGCCGTCCTCGGTAAACGTGGAACGAGGACCTTTTCCATCTCGAAACGCACCTACGTTCACCTCAAGCCCCTGGCGTCCTTTTCTCAACAGAAGAAAGCAGCCCTCCACCAAGAGTCTGCCATCAGCTGGAGAGAATTGGGAAATGCGGCTACTTGAGGTGAGGTGCAGTGCGAGGATCACGCATGGGAGGCCTACGCTAGCGGCTTGGTATCATGAAGACGAACTCACGCTCGCCCAACCCTTAAAATAAACAATGGTTCTCGAGACTTCAAGTGCCAGAGTCGTTGTTCTCGCGCGTGTATAATCGCTAACTGGATTGTCTAGCCGAAGTCGAAAAACGAAACCCGTGTAGGACTAAACTTCGAAGGTCTGGGAACTTGCACTAGGACGTGTCAAACGGACAGTGGGGTCTCGTCATTGGATTCAATTATGCCCTGATACAACCACCAATTGTGACCCCAG
>JANDKE010001360.1:0-14869 GCA_027627275.1 Coprinellus aureogranulatus
CGAGGCATCTGGCGCTACTGGAGGAGACGACACCTCCCCCTACCGCCCTGCGCTTCGTCCTTGAGGACTTCCTTCCCGACATCAGGCTCTACTCGAGCCAGCACTACTTCAATACAGAGGACAAGGACATGCCCATCCGCGCTCCCTCCGGCGGCGACACTCTGCAAGAAACCGTCGGTCTCACAGACCCGGGGCGCTTATTCCAGAATATGGTTCCATCCTGCTATAACATAACGAGGGCGTGGGCAGATGAACTTGGTTTCCAGAATCGTGTGGTCTCTCCTTTCAACGTTCTGGTCCTGGCGTTGTCAGTATTCCACCGTCCCCCGCAACCCCTTCCAGCCGATCTCCTGGCCACGAAGGCACAGATCCGAATTGCCCTCCAAGAATTGTATACCAGAGTCCCTTCTTACAGCGCCAGGCTACCCGGTTTAGGCCCCGGAGAGGTAACGGCCTATGAAGATAGTGAGTACCTTAACTTAGAGTGGATGTAACTCAGCGTGGTTCTCAACTCAATCCTTTCCCGTTCAGATGTTTATCGCTACCTGAATCACCATTTTTGGTTTTTCGTTATTTACCCTGTGTTGAAGGCGGTGAGGCTATCCGTTACGGTCGTAGAAGTAGACTGATGGGTTGCTACTATAGGTCTGGACTGAGAAGGAAAGCGCAAACGTCGCGGTGGTCGGAGCCCTCAGTAACGAGCTGGATGCCTCGCCATTATTTTCGCTGTTCTGTCGCCAATTGAAAGGGAAGTTCGGGAACCCCGAATTACTAAGAATGTATCTACGGACCCCTTTGGGGGCTCCCCTTTTTCACCTTTTTCTTCCGGACGGTTCCACTGAGGTGGGTTTGGTTCCGCTAAAGCTTCAGGAGGAGGCCAGCTCACTCACCTTTGGGTAGGGCCGGTTTTCCGAGGCGGTGAGCCAGATCTTGGCTCTCCAGTTCGTACAACAATCTTTCACTCAGAACACACGAATCGAGGTCAAGGCCCGCCCCTTCGCCTCCAGGCTAATGACAGCCGCAATTCAGTTCCGAGTGAAGAAGTCGTTGAGGGATGGGAAGGGGATACAGTACAGAGAGTACTGGAAGAAACCCGGAGAGACCTGAAGGCAGGACAAGTGTTACGAGCGGTCCATTTAATTGCCGGGTCCAAAACCGACGTGAGCATTCACTACGTTCTTTGCGGTGTACGCTAACTGAAAGCACTTGTTTCTAGGTGATTTGGGCTGCTCTAGCGCCAGGGCAAGGAGGTGGGGATCGTGAGTCGAGAATGAAAGAGCTTAAGGAAGCTCAGCTCACAGAGCTGCGGTTCATAATTTGGCACATCTCTTTTGGGTTGGTGCGGCGTTACTCAATGTTGCACCCCCAGGATTTCAATACGACTGCAGAAGATCACTGCAATTCGGCCGAGGAGGTTTTGTTGGAATACCGAGGAAGAGGGGTTCTACAAGCGCTGGACGGCATTCTCTCGGCTGACCGTTTGAGGACGGTCGCTGATCAAGCCGAGCGTAGTTCGGGGACTCCCATGGTTCTGACTGGCGTCCTTCCGTCGCCGGTGTTGGCATCGGACGTAGACATCGCTGGGCCACTTCTCCCCAGGGACAGTGAGTCTAGAGCCCCTTCCTCTGTCCGGATCGGACAAATTTGCTGACAGGCTCTGATAGACCTCAGGGAGGAGGACTGGAGCCAGATCGTGGCAGGTGAGTGGACCCCTTTCCTGGACCACAAATTTCAATTAATGTACCTTGTTGACTGCAAGACCATGTATATTGAAAACGGGCGGGGGTTATCTCTGGATTCGCTGGACTACGTTCGTCTGTCTATCACCTCGCAATTTGTATCGTGGAGTCGCCCAGTTCCTCTTACTTATTCACCAGCTATCTCTCGTATTTCGGGGTTGCTTCGATGGGATTGCTTCCCTTCTTCTCCTCTTCTTTAGCCTCGTCCGGTAGTCTCGCTGGTCGACCCCTTCATCCTGTATATATGTGGCCGCTCTCCTTCCCGTAACCATCTTTGTCGTGCTCGCTTTCTTCCTCAAGACTTTAACGACCTCTTATAGTCCGCCCCACGTCGCTGATAGCACCAGGTGGATCTCGTCCTCCAGGGAGCAGAGCCGCCAGTCAGGGAAGTGAGTCTTGTCCAGCATGATCGTAACTCTCTATCCGGGCCCCTTCAGTCAAACTGTAGAGCAGGACACAGTACGCCAGCTCCAGCGCAACTTTCCAAATATCACGCTTGACCTTCGATCGTCTACAGTGGCGGAAGTAGGTCGGTGAGCGAAACTTCACACAAGGGCAGGGAAGCGTTGGCACATCCTGAAGATTGGCCACCTGATAGGGTCAGTCGCTTCAGAATCCAGGGTATCTCAACGTACAGAATTGAAGGTTCCTCCCCGAATCTGGACGTAAAGCGTTGACACTCGATACCTTGTCGATACCCCTTGTATACACCGGGGAAAAGATACTGACATTCCGAAAGACACGAAGAGAGCCTCGCCGAAGCTGGACGATAGTCGTCCCACCAAAGTAATGAGAGACTCCCCAGCGACTGGCAGCTTGCAGAGCAAGGGCACGAACGGGCCATCCGGCAGGAAGTGCTGGGGAGCATAGAGTGAATTTCAGAGGGCGGAAAGGGCCCAACTAAAATGAGGGGAAGACTCCTGGTGACCGTCACGGTCTAGCCTACCTCAGGCTAGGCCAGCGTGGCACCGCGCAGTCATCAGAGTCTAGGGCTCACGTGGGCGTGTCCTGAGCCTGAGGGTGTGCTGCAGATGACGTGAGTCAGGCAAAAACGCTTCCGTCCTGCAGCTGGGACACCTAAACTTGAACCAACGCTTGACGTCGATGTCATCTCCGCTGCCTACTCTAGTGAGGATGCGAAAGCATCTGTTTCAGACCCTAGCGACGAGGACAAGCGGTTGAAGAAGAAGAAGACGGACGAGGGGGAGAAGGGGAAGACAACACACCAAACGGAACTCAAGCACTGAGATGCCGCTATGGATCCCACCCCTTTCTCCTATAAACCTTACGAGCTCGCGCATATGCTCGATCCTAAGAACCCATATATTCTGGCTAGTAGCTTCGGGGGTGTTGCCGGGCTACTTCGGGGGTTCAGGACGGACACTGAGCAAGGGCTGTCGACCTCAGCAGTGGGTACTTCAGATTCTAGCTCTTGCGGGTTGACCGAGAAAGACTAGGTTGGACACGCTGATCCGCATACTGTCGAAGCGGACACCCAGTACGCCGAGAAGGAGCGGGTCCTTGAATCCTGCTCACCACACCCAGCGGAGACACGACGACACCGACTCCGCCGGCGGATCCCAAGGCGTTCCAGGCGTCTCTCGCCCACCGGAAACGGGTGTACGGCGAGAATGTTCTTGCCAGCCGTCCGAGCAAGACCCTACTCCTGCGATGTGGATGGCGCTGAAGGATGTCTAGGTTGGTTCCAAGATTTCAGGACTCCGCGCCGCAGTGACGAACCTGCTGTCGACTGGGTTGAAGGTGTCGCTGTCGTTGTGAGTTTCACTTTTGGATGTCGAACGCTCAGTCGTCTTATAGCGATCACCCACCCGTTGCGATAGGTGATTGTCAGCTCAGTAAAGGATCAGTAAAGGTACATCGATTCGAGGTTCTCAACGAGAAGAAAGAGGAACGTGGTGTCGAGCGTTCGGGACGGCGTCGAGAAGGTCATCGATATCAAGGTGCGTCCTCGTCGTACTTTGTGATTGCTCAGTAGTTTATTTCATGCAGGCAAATCGTTGTGGGCGGCATCACTCTTGTTCAATGAGTCCGGTGAGACCTGGTCCTGCGACGGCGTTCTCCATGTTAAATCATACGGTCCAGGGCGACGAC
The DNA here is from genome assembly GCA_027627275.1 of Coprinellus aureogranulatus. Lineage (NCBI taxonomy): Eukaryota > Fungi > Basidiomycota > Agaricomycetes > Agaricales > Psathyrellaceae > Coprinellus > Coprinellus aureogranulatus. The sequence continues at coordinate 3,852 of JANDKE010001360.1, forward strand.
TATAGCGCCACTTGAGAGAGCGACGCGATTAAAAAAGCCTGTTTCCAGGAAGTCGTAGCATCCTTACGGGAAGGCGCAGCAAGAAGGCAAAGACCTGCACACCTCGCACGTCCACTGCTTCACGGTTAGCAGAAGCAAGGTGCTGGAAGCGGCTGGAAACTAAGTACGCGATGACCGCAGTCGGAACCAAGAGTTTCAATGTATTACGATGGGTAAGCGGTTAGAGTGCCTTTGCCCGTTCTTCACTGATGTACGTCCATAGCTCTTCGCGGAGCCAGGGAGAATACTCCCCTCCAGCTGAAACTTACCGCTCTTGTCACGCTCGTCGTTGCCGTCCCTGAAGGTTTGCTCTTGGCCGTCCCCCTCGCACTTTCCTTCGCTACCAAGCGCATGAACAAGGAAAATCGCCTTGTGCGTATCCTGGAGTTCAGCGAGGCAATGGCGAATGCCTTGGTCACCTGTACGGATAAGATATGCACTTTCACCTAGAATGAGATGAGCGTCGTCGCCGGTTCCGTCGGTGTAAACTGCAAGCTCGCCTGTCTCCTTCGCGAGAGCACGACACCGACGAACGCAGAGGAGACCGAACAGTCCGTGTTTACTGGCCAGGCCGTCCGCAAGCTTAAGCGTCCAATGGGGTGGAGAACAAGCTGATTGACAAACTCGCCAGGGATAACGTTAGCCGCACCATCATCTTCAACGCCGACCAGACCCTTCGCACGATCGCCCTCTGCTACCTTGATTTCCCCCGTGGCTGCCACCAGACATCAAGCCTAACGAGGAGAACGGGATCGACTACGAGCACCCGTCGCAAGATATGGCCCTCATCGCGATCACCGGTATTGAGGGCCCTCTCCGTCCTGGTGTCACTGCCGCCATTGCCAAGTGCCATCGCGCTGGTGCGACGGTCAAGACGTGCACTGGTGATAACATCCTTACCGCCCGTTCGATCGCTGCGCAGTGCGGTATCTTCATTCCCGGTGGTGTCATCGTGGAGGGCCCGGTCTTCAGAAAGCTCTCCAACCAGGACCGCCTTGAGATTGTCCCTCGCCTCCAGGTGCTTGCTCGCTCTTCGCCGGAAGATAAGAAGATCCTCGAGACGCTCAAGTCTATCGGTGAAATTGTCGGTGTTACGGGAGACGTTACTAACGACGGCCCTGCTCTGAAGACTGCGAACGTCGGCTTCTCTACGGGCATTGCTGGTACCGAGGTCGCAAAGGAGGCATCCGATATTATTCCCATGAACGACAAATTCACTTCCATCGTCAAGGCTATCATGTGGGGTCGCTGCAGTTCCGGATCTCGACCAACGTTACCGCCATTGTTTATCACCTTCGTTTCTGCAGTCGCCTCGGTGCAGGAAGAGTTCGTCATGAGCGCGTCCAACTGCACTGGACCAACATTATCGTGGACACTTTCGCTGCTCTTGCTCTCGCCACCGGCCCAGCTACTGAGTCTCTACTCAATCGCAAGCCGGACAGGAAGGTTGTGCCGTCGTTTTCGTACGACATGATTTTGATGCAGTCCGCTTACCAGATCACCATCATCCTCCTGTCCCGCTTCAAGGGACTCGACTGGCTCAACCTCCCTCATACCCTCGAAGGCGAGCGTACTCTCAAGACTCTCGTCTTCAACGCCTTTGGCCTTGCCCAGACCTTCAACTCGGTTAACTGTAGGCGTTTGGACAACAAGCTGAACGTCTTCGAGGGTATCACCAAGAATCGGTACTTCGTCGTTACCACTCTCATTGGTGCGTTTTGCGTTTTTAGCGAGGGTGACAACGTTGTACTAACAGCTCTCTTCTAGAAATCGGCATCCGGGTTCTCATCGTCTTCGTCGGTAACGCTGCCTTCACTGTTCGTCGCATTGCTGGCCGCAAGTGGGGTATCTCTCTGGCCCTCGGCTTCGTCTCGATTCCCTGGGGTGCTATCATCCGATGCATGCCCAATGGACCCTCCTTCAAGCTCTTCGACTTCCTTGGCTCGTTCGGCAAGCCCGAGTCCGTTCTCACCACAGAATCGCCTGCTCATGAAGGCTGGGGTGGCGCAATCGCTCTCGTCCAGGACGACCTCGGTACCTTCGCCAGCATCCACGGTGCTCGTATGCGGTCGTCATCTTCCGTCAACAAGCAGGAAGGGCCGTCTTAACTCTGGCGAACAACCCATTGCTTCGATCATGACGATTGCACCATGACGATCATGGTTACTGCTGCAGCTGGTTCGACATATAGGCAGCCTAGCGGGTCGTTATCAGATCCTGCTCACGCAGATTCCTCGAAATCCTCCTATGCCTTGTGGGAAGGGAAGCCGATACGCCTCATGATGACCCCGAACATCAAAATTCGCGGGTAAGCAGAATATCGTGTAGAGACTCCTAGGGGTTCTATTTTCTTTCGGTCTTCAGCGGGCGGGTTCTGAGGCACCATACGGATATCTTACTTCTATGCCTAATTTCCTCGTTTTCGGCTTCGTTGATATGCATGCATTCACGAGTCTTGGACCTCGTACTCCCTTCATTCAGCTCACTTTCCCTTGTTAGCTCTCTGATAGGTGCTTGATGATGTATCGACTCTACTGTTACGATCTGCCTGTTACCAGTTTATATATCTTCCACCGCTCTTCATGTTACGCTAACGAGTTGCACTGAGTCGCTTTCTTGTACGGCCGGCACAGTCATTAGAGACGATTTAGTATACGTCGATCTTGAGCGCACAGCGATCAGGCAGCATCTCATCCAAGACCGTAGACTTCTGCTTCAATAGTCCCAGTACTGTAGTTATAAGATCTCTTCTATTGAAATGTTAATCGCATGTCACGGTGAAAGGTTCGCTTGAGGCTCGACTTGGGTGTGGTGTGTGGAAGTCGGATGCGGCTTTCTAAATCACTGGGCGCTGGGCCCGAACTCGAACTCGAACTTGAACCGCCACCACCCACCACCCCTCCCATCTCCTCACGGCAGAGGTCCCTCTATCTTCTACCCTGATCGGCTCAGGAAAAGCATAGTAGAAAGTGGCTAAGGTGGTGATCTTTCAGCAATACGGCTGCAGCGACGGCCAACACTTCGCCTTAGGGCGACGAGGATGTCGAAGGAGTCGCTGAATCCCGACCGACTCCGAGTCTATCTCGTCCGTCTCGTTCTTGCCCGCGACAAACTATCTGGCGGTTGGAAGCTGGGATAACAGCGTACGTTGCTCTTCACTGTGAGGAGCCTTGCGCCTGGGTACTTACGAGGTCCTATTTTAACTCAGGTCCGCGTCTATGAAATCGGCCCTTGAGGACAATCCCAAGGAAAGGCGATGTACCACCACTAAGGGCTCGTGCTGGATGTCTGCTGGAACTAGGTACGCTCCTCATTCGCGTGTTAGTATAGCTTTTGGGTGTTTTCTTATCCTATGGGATGTAGGACGGCACCAAATCTTCTCTGGAGGCGCCGACAAGGCGGGGAGGATGTTCGGCGTGACGACCGGGTAGGCCACCCAAGCTGCGCAGCACAATGCGCCAACCGGGGTCGTTGGATGGGTTGACACTCCTGGAACGGTGATATTGGCTTCAGGAAGCTGGGATAAGACGATCAAGGTGCGTTGTCATAGATTCACTGAACATCCTTGTAGTACTCGGATTTACGAGCACCGAACCCAGCGACTTCTGGTGCCCCGCCCGTCTGCTGCTATGGAAGGCGGTTGGCCTTGGCAGAAGTCCCCACGACGGCGATGAACGTTGAAGCAAAGCGACGAGACTCGGGCTTCGCTCGGTGGAGTACACCGCGTAGGGAGTTGGGTTTGCTACCCGCGACGGATTGGGCAAGGCTGCGGCTCCGTTCCAAAGGGTTTTCAGCCGTATACGATCCGGTCAAACCCCTCTCGACTACCTGCTCAACCCACCACCCATACACCGCCGGCAGGTTTTCATCCTCCCTCAGGATCACAACGGCTGTTGTCTCAGAATTCGGGCCACCAACCCTACCCTCAATAAGCATAGTGACGCACGGGGCATCCACACCCTCTCTTGTCCAGGGTGACAACTTGATAACCAGCCAGCAATCCCCCTCAAGCACCAGACTATTGTCACTTCGCGAAAGCGCATCTAATGGCCGGCCCTCAGAAGACAAACCCCCCCTCTCCTGTCCCCGGACATGTCAGACTCCACGACGATGCCTCCGTCCCCAACTCTCTCCAGTCACTCCGTGTGCTTCCAAGCATCGTTTGCTCTGCGGGGAAACAATCCAGATGAAAAGTCACGCACGACATCTCTGGGCTTGCTGTCGCTAGGGGACGCTTGCCAGTCAGGAGGCTCGTCCTTCCCGAAAGCCCAGCAACGCCAACACGGAGACGACGATCGTTCGGCTTCTGACCCTCGGCACGTCCATATAGCAGCCACGTCTGCGCTACATGTTGACACCATCTTCCGAGTCTAGCGATAAGGACTCAAAGTCGAAAATGAAGACACAGGAGGAGGAGGATAAGAAGACAACGCACCATCTCGAACCCGAGCAGGACGTTGCTATTGATCCCACCCATTTCGCCTATGACCTTTACCAGCTTGGGTATAAGGTCGACCGTACGAGCGGCTAGCTTACAAGGAGTGGAAGGGGCCTCGCGGTCCAGAAGGAACGCTGAGAGAGAGGAATGTGGACCTCAGCCGTGTGTAGTTCTTCGGATTCTAGCTCTCGTGAATCGACCGGGAAAGAGAAGGCGGACATCCTGATTCGCATACTGTCGAAGCAGACACCCAGGGCACCGAGAAAGACAAAGCCCCTGAAACCCCGCTCCCGCCTGAGACACGACGACAATGACTCCACAAGCGGATCCCAACGCCTCCAACACGTCTCTCGTCGCCCGGAAATGCGTTCACGGCGAGAACGTTCTTCCAGTCTGTCCGGGTAAGACTCTGCTTCATGGATGTGGATGACGCTGAAAGACAAAGCCTTGGTACGTTCCTCATTCCTTCGCCGTTTGCAGCTGTATACAATCCGGGTGTACCAGATCATCGTCGTCCTTCTGTTTTGCTTTAACTTGGCCTCTGGTAAGCCCACGCTTTCGTCGAGCGGCACGTCGATTTCGTGATAGACAGTTATCCCTTCCCTGAGGCTTGGTTTGAGGCAGGAACTTCCTGCGCCTATCCCTCGATGCATAAACGACCCACGACTCGCGACCGACGCCCACCCGCCCTCATCTTGGATCCTCGCCTCATCGCCAGGACCGTGTCTACCGAATGCGGACTCCGTCTCACCGTCCCAGATACGCGCCTGGTATGCCTTATATATTTTCTCTATCCTTTCTCAAACGAACACATTTTCCCGTACATGTCAATTCAGCGTTAATCTTTGGGTGTGCTTGGTCCTTGTATGTATTTGTACTTTCTAGTATTTGCTGCTGTCCGTCATCCCAATGCTAGAGCTTATTGTGTTCCTGCCGTTCTTCGTAGCAAATACCTCCAGTCCGACGTCTCAAGGGTGAGCGTCATCTGCGCTGGTTACACATGCTCATGTACTCATTACCATTTGCTCTAGCGCCCTGCGGTCCCTACGCGGCCCACATTCCCAGGCCCCACACTCCCCGAGACCTTGCCTTGGAACAGTGCTGCGTCGACCCACCATCATCTTACGGTCGACCTTCTGACGATGTTCTCTATCATATCATATACCTCGGGCCAAACGACTTCGCCTTTTCCCTCCCCAAGAATCTCAGAGATTAGCCCGCCTTCTCTTCCTGTCCGGACCACAACACATTTCGCCGCGAACATCGCTTTCGTCAACAGACGATGAAGCTATTGTCTATGGAGGAGCGCTGGCCTTATGTATCTGTCCTAAAAGGGGGTCATTCAGGGCGGCGCCGAGAAGGACACAGATATCGGGGCGTGTCTTCGTCCTACTTTCCAAACTTTCGTTGACTGACGATCGAGAACGTTTCGCTCAAAGCAGTCGACGAGCTCTATCGGAGCGCACTGCTACACAAGGGCACGGGCCGACACACCTGGTGCATCCCCGGCTTCACTGTCGGTGACATACTCTTGGAAGGTGTCGGCACTCGTATCTGTAGCAGTCACAACCCGAAGAGACCGAAGATGGAGCAACCAAGAAGAATAAATCGGGCAACGAGAGACGGAGAAGGAGAGAGAGTCACCCCTGCGAGAGAAAGCTGGAAGCTGGAAGACAAGTTCACGTTCTACACGAGCTGGACTGTGCTCAGCTCAACAGTGCTGCCATCCATGAAGGCGAGTTTGTTCTCTGCCAGCTTCTTCTAATGCCCAATGGCTTCACTCCATAGACAGGAGAATCCAAGCCACTTGTAGGCAATGACGACGAAGAAAAAGGCCAGAGGCTGTCTCGTCGTCTCACCCTTTCCCTTCTGGGCAGGCTACGTTCCTCTCAAGTCCCAGTCCGAGCACGAGCTCCAGCCGGGTCGATGGGTCAAGCAGCACATTTCTTTGCGATGCCTGCTTAGCACCCGCGGAGCTCCTTGGTCGCTGTCCAAGAAGGCAATCATACAATGATCGCTACGAGGGGAAGTTCTCTCAGGTCTGGCATCCGTTGTGTTAACTCGCATTTGCCGCATTCCCCTGTCGGTTGGTCATATGTTCGAGAAGTTGAGCCCATTAATTCCCCTCGAAGCAAGCAAGTTGCCAAGGGGCTTCATACAGCCTGCGTGCTGGTGCTGACTTGGGTGGCCTCGCAGGCTCCCACAGATGAAAGTGCGACGCCAAGGACGGTCGACAACAGCACTCCGCCGGCCCTTAACACTCCGCAACACATGAGTATTTATACGCTCATACAAAGACCGTCTAGAGAGCTTATATCGTGCGATTTCGACCCCCATGGATCCTCCGCACGTAGCGCGATTGACGGCGAGGTTGATCAGGCACTTCCGAACGACCTACCCAACTCCCCAACTCTCGAGGGTAAGCCAAACGTCTACTACCCTCTAATTCTTCACGATATTTCCCTGAAAAAAACTCGTTAGGAATGGCTCGAGCAAACCATCGACAGTATTGTAGAAGAAACAGAAATGCCTTTCTTCGATTATGCTCACCTCTCGCATCAAGTGAACGAAAAGATTCATAATTCTCGCCTGGAGGACTTCACTGTGCCCGGTACGGGCCTCCAGCCTCCGGTTAACCCAAGGTTCGCCTACGGTTTTGTGCACGGGCCTATCCTATTGGAAATAACCCACGTAACGGAAATTGGAATATCCGCTCTTCGATTGGAGGCGGTCCGCCAAGAACGAGAACTCATCAGACACCAAGCTGGTCTGGTAGTTCCCGCCCTCCCTCGGTTCCCTCGGAGGTGTCTCAAGATTTTCTTTACGGATGGCTTCACAGAGTTAGAAGCCATTGAATTGGAACCCTTGCCGAACTTCGCCCTCGGCGAGACGCCTATGGGAAGGAAGGTGAGCCAGCGCCGTTACTATCCCACCAATTCCTGATGCGCTGATAGCTACTTATCTCAGGTGTTTGTTTCGGACTTCCCTATTATAGCAGGTGTAGCGTACCTGCATCCAAGGAACGTGGCAATCGTGGGTGGCTCGAACACTGATCGGGAGGCAGAGCATTCTATGAGACTGGTCCGGGAGCTTCAGAACCGTGTTCGGGAAGAGTTGGACGATCGTGCGGTGCTCGACCACGCCTGGCGCCAAATTCGAGCTTTGTTTTCCATACTTTCCATCCCCATCCTTTGGATTTTCGAAAGGATGGCTCTTTTCTTTTAGATACCCAGACGTATAATGTACGCCCTACACCCGACCAATCACTTAGCTTACTCATTCGAACCTCCAATTTTTGTTACCATGAATTGCACTGTAACTCCTTTGGCTTCGTAGCGGCGGTCACAATAGTTAATCTCGTCCTCATCCGATTTTGGATGTGATTCTCTGCGAGGCGCATCCCTCAATGTTAATTTTCCGCGTCGTCTTTGGTGGGTCATCCTAAAATGAACAGGGACGAGCCCAAGTCTCGGGGACCCTTCCGTTTTTGTCCTCTCATCCAAAAATGGTGCCGCTTCCGCCTAGACGTTCCACCCGGGTTTCTGAGGGACCTGCCTTCGGGGATTTCCGAGCGCATTCCACCTGGGCAGACCTCGGCTCAGGGCATTTTTGGCGCTGACTAATGGTGACGACGCGCGGTGGAAATGAGGGCGTCAATTCCGCTTTCTTTCTTTCTACCGTCTTTCATTCTACCCGTGTCATCTCCGTCTTCGGTTTCCGTGAGCACCGGATAGCCGCACGATAAGCGAGTCCATTTTTGGACGAGCGTACGAAAACGGAAACTACACAAAAGTGACCACCCAAAGAAGAAAGGACCTTCCTTCCTCAGCGCTCATCACATAGCGTTGTGATTGTCTAGTGATTTCGTTTGTGATTCGTCTAGGGAGATAAGGCGGCGCTGCGGGTGTGGTGCAGCCGGCCGGATAAAGCAACTTGGGGTGCCTGGAGTTCTGTTTGCTGTCGAATTTGCCCCTCACTGATCCTCCCCGAGTCGCTGTCCCGCCATAACGTCCAACATGGCCACGTCCAGTACCCACAGCCAGCCTACCCTGGATTCGGGAGTGTCTAGCGACCGATTCGTCGTATCTGTGAGCGACCTCGTGAACATCATCAACTACGCTATCACTGTCGACGGTGTGGACTCGCACATCACGGAGGATCGTGTAGGCGATTTTCTACGACATTTCACAGTACCCACCTGGGAGCAGTCTGCACCGCGAGTTGGTCCAACATCATCGAACGCCAGCCACCACCGTGACCGCTCTTATGGCCCGTTTGGCACTGTTCGACAGAACCATGGGGCCTCGACTGGTGAACCGGACTCCTGCCGCACTAACCTCCCTCTCCCCGATCGTCCCGAGAACCCTGGCCCCGATCAGCTGGCCACCCTTTCCCTAAACCTTGAGCGCTCTTGCGCCCTTGACGATCCTCAACTCCGTGCATCCGGCAGGAGTCCAACAATTCGCCCGACTACGCCTCCGTCTCAACCTTCTCAAATCGCGGGCAACGGCGGCCAACCGCAAGGTCATCGACGGCAGACAACAAGTGCCACAGCCGCTCCATCAACACGTCCACCCCTCGCCCCCAGCACGTCACCCCTCACCCCCAGCACGTCCACCACTCTCGCGAACCCGAAGTCTCCTCCTCATGTTGACCGCCCTCCGCAAAGAACCCATCCCCAACGCACTCGAGCTCCTCCTGGACCTCGAGAAACCTCGCCATACCATTGCTTCCATCGCTAAAACAGTCATCAAGGAAGGCAGTACCGCTGCCACTGTCCCTTCCAAGGATCAACTCCTCCTCAACTCTTCTTTCCAATCCCTCGACAACTCCATCGCATTCGACATAGCAGCCCTCCTCGACAGTGGTGCCTCCGACTGCTACATCGACAAAGATTACGCATACCTCAACAATCTCCACCTGGACTACCTCGCCCATCCTGTCAGCGTCTTCAATGCAGATGGCTCCGAGAACGACTCCGGCCAAATTGTCGCCACTTGCACTGTCCTGATGAAAATCCAGGACCACATTGAACGCGTCCGCCTCTACGTCGTCTCCATCGCTCATCCTGTCATCATTGGTTTCTCCTGGCTCCGCCGTCATAACCCAGAAATCGACTGGCGCAATGGTGACATCCTCTTCCGCCGCTGTCCCCGCGAGTGCGCCGAACCTTCCCCCTGGATCCACCAGGACATCTACGAATTCATCAACCCAGACTCCCCCTTGGACTACCGAAAAATCGTCCAACAGTTCGACCTCGAAGACGATGAGAAAGTCCTCATGGTCCCTGACATCAACCACCTGATCCTCCGTATCCTCTCCTCCTCCGAAAACCCCTCGAACGCCATCGAAGATTTCCTCGAGTCGGTTCCCCCGGACCTACGCGACGAATTCCGCGACGTCTTCTCGAAAGCTGTCTTCGACGAACTCCCCCCTCACCGTGACTGCGACCACGCCATCGAATTCACACAGGAAGCTCGCGCCTTTGTTGCGAAACCCTATATGATGACCCCCGCTGAACAACCCGCCCTCGACAACTGGTTAAAGGAAGAAATCGCCGCCCTCCGCATCCGCCCTTCCAAATCCCCTGTCGCATCGCCGATGTTCTTCGTGAAGAAGAAGGATGGCACTCTCCGCCCCGTCCAGGACTACCGTCGCCTCAACTCATACACTGTCCGCAACCGCTACCCCATCCCCAAGATCTCGGAAATCCTCAACAAACTGAAAGGCGCGAAATACTTTACCAAGCTCGATATCCGCTGGGGATTCAACAACGTTCGTATCAAAGAGGGTGACGAGTGGAAAGCCGCATTCATAACCAACCGCGGGCTCTTTGAACCCCTTGTGATGTACTTTGGTCTCACTAACTCCCCCGCCACCTTCCAGTCCATGATGGACGAACTCTTCATCATTCCCATTCAGGATGGCTACCTCATCATATACATGGACGACCTTCTCATATTCTCCGACTCCCTTGACCGCCTCATCGAGCACGAACACGCGGTCCTCTCCATCATGAAGCAACACAGGCTATCCGCCAAACCCGAAAAATGTGTGTGGCGCCAGACCCGAGTCGAATACCTCGGCCTCATCATCTCCGAAGACGGCGTCGAGATGGACCCCAAGAAAACCTCCGCTATCCTCGAGTGGCCCACCCCCTCCAACAAGAAAGAACTACAGCAATTCCTGGGGCTCGCGAACTACTACCGCAAGTTCATGCCGCACTTCGCCCACATCGCTTCCCCTCTTCACAATCTCACGGGCAACGTCTCCTGGGAATGGACCCCGCAACACGCGATCGCCTTCGACAACCTTAAGGCCACCCTCTCCTCGGACACCGTCCTCGCCTTCCCTACCGACGACGACCCGTTCCGTCTTGAGACCGACGCCTCTGGGTACGCCTCCGGCGCGGTCCTCTACCAATTCCAGCGTGAAGAATGGCGCCCCATCGCCTTCTACTCGAAAACGCTCAACTCCGTCGAACGCAACTACGACGTCCACGACCGCGAACTTCTCGGCGTCATGAGGGGCCTCCACGAAT
>JANDKE010001361.1:0-14868 GCA_027627275.1 Coprinellus aureogranulatus
GATCTCTGTCGAATCGTGGATCGTGCCCTTCTCATTAGTATCATCGCGACCTACAACGATGTGGATGCAGGTTCGGACTTCTTGTTGAAACACCCCTCACCTGGTCTGCATCAGGCGCTGCAAGCATTATACCGTGCGGCGTACCACGAGATGGCGGACAAGCTCGTCGGCCTTGCGGACGACGAGATCATGAGTATGAAAGCCACTTAGATATACTCATTGCCTTTACTGACAATCAAATGGTAGGGCAACTCCATGAAAGAGTTGGACTCGCCCTTGCTGGCAATCCACTCCTCTACAACAATATTCAGCAGGTGGGTTGTGCTTTGTGTGCTATGTTACCGATTGGGTGCTCATTTCCATTGTTATGATTACAGGGTCAACTTCGCCTGGGACAACATATTGAAGATCTTTTCATTTACTGTTTTGATAATATCTTGGGAAAGCGAGATAGCCACCTCTTTGAAATCAAGTTGGCTAGTAGTCCTGCTGCTGCTGTCGATCGCATCAACACCATTGTTACCTCGATGGCGTTCGCCCACGAGGCTGTCACCCTACCGACTGGCTCGAAGGCTGAGCCCGTGACGCCTTATGATCATCCGCACGTCAACGACTTCCCGCGGAGGGTGAGAGGCACGCTATTATACATTCCTTCTATACTGATCACCTTGTAGGCTTCTGTGGCGGAACACAAGAGGGCGACGGAAGTGATGCACCATTACAGGGCGTTTGTGAGACTGAACGAGCAGAAGAAATATGCGATCAAGAAGAGAAAACCTTTCGTTCTCAACGCAAGGCAGTCTGAAATCCTCAGCAAGCGCCCTCCGACTCGAGGGGGTTACGATCAGGCACAGCTTCTACGGGTCGTCATGCCAGGTGGGCGTTCTGAAGTGTATTTTCTAAATTTTCAAGCCCCACCCCTGCTTTTTCTTGTCCGCCACATATTCGACCGGCTTCATCGCAACTCCGTCAGGCGGCCCGGAGAGAAGTCAATTGTCGTTTGCTTTTTTGAGGAGCAGAAAGGCCTGAAACCGAAAGATCCTCAAGATATAGTGTGGAGGATTCTGATCCTCGCGATGGCGATCGTGCGTGCTCATTTGTTCAACGATGTCTTCGATTATCGTTACTAATATATATTTCAGATGGCGGCTGCCTTGTACGTCGCACGTGAGGACATCCAGGGGTTCCTCAACGGCATCTCCGGCAGGGATGCTCTCGACAAGAACGCCAAGGCTGCTATGATCTTTCACGCTAAGATTCTTGCTGTGGAAAAGGTCATCATGGATTGGTTGGCAAGTCCGCAGAGTGCGTACGAGTATCCCCTCCTCCGGCACCGCCTCCTTTCTATCATGGCCGATGTCATCGGTCCTGTTGACGAGTTTGTTGGGTACGACCTAATCGGGCCACCATGGATTGTCCAGAAAGCGGACCATCTCGCATTTCTCTCGTCATTCACGGCCCACGACCACAAGTCAAAGGGTAAGAAGCAATCTCTGACCACCAAAGCTCCCACCATGCTCGAGACTTGTGAGTTTCTACATATTTTGAGACTCTCAACGCCATGCTCAACTCTCATAGCATACCAAAGTAGCAGGCGCTCTAGCAGCGACGTGCTGCGCCTTCTCGGAGACCACGGTAAGTGGCTATTTGCTCATTCTTTCGGCGCTGTCTGATGTGGCCTTGGCAGCTCGTACTCCCTAAAGACCCAAGTCTCTTGAGAATGGAATGTCCATGGTCGCTGCCAGTCCTTCATTCATTTCTGCAATCCTACCCTCCTGTCGTCGTCCAGTAGCAGCTACGTCTAAATGTAATTTCCTCAGCCAAGCGACCCCCTATACACCATCAAAATCATTATCAGAATGCGGACTATACGTATAAGTAACCAGTCCGCAGACGATGGCGGCTGAGGCACTCCACACCTGGACATCTGGGACGGGCTATGACCTCTCGAAGCTCACAGGAACCCCGCAACGCGCTGATACAGGACGGGTGAAGAGATGTCGGGGATGGATAGACACGGCAAAAGCATTCAACACTTAGGTTGGATGCATGCACATCTGGACAGGCCAGATCTTCCGCGAGAAATCGCAGGAATCCGCTGAGCGCTTAGGCTGGACGGGTGAAGATGTGGAAGGGACGTCGGACGTTGGCAGAGGCATTCAACGCTTAGGCTGGATGCATGCACATCTGGACAGGCCAGATCTTCCGCGAGAAATCGCAGGAATCCGCCGAGCGCTTAGACCAGACGGGTGACGAGGAGACGAGGAGACGACGCTGGATGGGTGACGAGGAGGTTGGACGGCGACGGCGTAGAGGGTGAAGGAAGTTATCAACGTTGGAGTCATTCAGTGCTTGCGCTAGTTGGGGTGGGGAAAGCAGTCGGGATTGTAATCAAAGGGGTAAAGTGTTCAGCTTTATAGTGCGTCCCACTCCTTTCAACTGGGTGTCTCAGCACCCCCGTCTGAAGCGTCATCATATTTCATTTAGAGCTGACTGACTTCATCAGCTCTACATGCCATCTCAACTTGGGCGCACCCCCTGTACGTCGTCCGCTTTGTTCTGGGACGGCTCCACCGCAGCGCCTTGCATAGGAAAGGAGGGAAGTCGGCTGTATGACGCTTCCGAGCGCTGCAGATGACTTGGTGTAGTGGCCATGTCTATGGTTCACGTCAGGATGAAGCAACCACATATTCCTTTGCCACGGGTACGCAATGCAAATTGCGATTCGCCCGCCCAATCCTAAGCAATCCAACATAATCGAAGCGAGGCAAACCCGTAGAACAAGCGTAGCATCTCCGTCGCCAGTCATCCCTAAATGGACCGCCGAACTAACTTGTGCTTCCGGAGAAATACGTTAATGCAGCGGGTTGTTGTCGGAAGCTGAAGTGTCTACAACTGCAGTATCGGCCTGCTGTTGGAAAAAAAAAGAAAAAGAAACTTCTCCTTCTCCCAGTTGCGACGAAACAGGGTCTCAACCCGCCTCATGAACCATGGACAAAGAAGAGTTCCCCGTTTCTGAAGCATCTGCCTGGTCTCGTAAATGCCTCTGTGGAAAGCGATTCCACCAGGTTAACAGCTACTCGAACCACATAAATAGCTGCAAATCGTACAAGAGATCTGTCGGTGCAACTCTGGAAGAGGCTAAGATTCGCTATCTCGCTCGCCAATCCAAGAAAGGGAAAGCGAAACAATCGTACCAAGATGACGACTTGGAGGTGGACCATATGCCATTGGTATCTGCTGGTCCTGCATCTCTTGCAAGTGGCAGTGACCCTCTTCAAGGCGCTTTTGTGGTGAGTATGGTTCCCTGCTAGTAACGCCCTACGGGAGTGACCCGTCATCTTATCCCATCCATCCTAGGACCGGACACATAATCTCGATCCGCCTGAAGAAGACGGTGCACCTCTTCATGTCCCGGAGCCGCCACGGCGAGAGGAAGGCATTCAGGCAATGGATATTGACGCCCCTGATCTGGAACTGGGGCGCGGGCATCGACCTCGGAAAGCCGTCAAACGATTCAAAAATTTCGCCGCTACCTCGACAATTCCCTTCAATATCCCATCTTTTGGTCCGCTGGATGAAGCCGAACTGACAGCCACCGTGGCCCAGCCCCCTTTGACATCATCAGATAGTGCTACAGAGACGGCAGTGTCACCATCTGAGGTGCTGCGCCGCACAATCTTAGACGACCGCTCCTGGAAGACAACTGCCCCAAATCGATTCGGCCTTTTCAAGAAGTACTGGACAATCGAAACCCGACCGCACGATCCCGATTCATACATCACAGCCGAAGATTTGCAGGAGGAAGAGGATGCCGATGATTCAGGGTCGAGTGGGGGGACCAGCGCGGCCACGGTCAATCTCTTCCCATTCCCGAATTGGAGCTCGTTTCGACTTGGGGAATGGTATTGGGCTGATAGTCAAGAGAAAGGGCGGGAATCGTTTCTAAGCCTGCTGGATATTCTGACGAGTGATGATTTCGACACAAAGGATCTTTTAGAGGGGAATTGGAACAGAATCAACGACATTCTCGCAGCGTCCGAATTTGAACGGGGCTCGCAGGGCGTTGACTGGATCGACGATGGAACATCTTGGCTAACGACTGAAGTTCACCTGGAGGTACCATTCAACGGAACGTCACTGCGCCCCGGGGTGCACATCTATGGAATTCCGGGCTTCCGCTATCGACCACTGGTCCCTATGATCACGGAACGGCTCAAGGATATTGCCCGTGGCGACCATTTTCATATCGTGCCATCTGAATTAAGATGGACTCCTCCCACAGGTGGCCCCGACGTACGTATATACGGAGAACTCTACAACTCTCCCGCATACCTTGAGGCCTATAAAGAAGTGCAGGTGGGAATTCTTTGCCTTCCATGATATCGTTACTGAGTTTACCATCGGCAGAGCTTACCACCCGAACCTGAAGAGAGTTCCCTGCCCCGCTACATCGTTGCATTAATGTTTGCTTCGGACGAAACTATGTTAGCATCGTTCGGGACCAGCAAGCTGTGGCCGGTTTACATGATGTTCGGGAATGAATCCAAATACCGGCGTGGCAAGCCCTCTTTGAAGCTGTTCGAAGAAGTGGCATATTTCCAATCAGTGAGTTGGTCCTGCTTCCCGAACCTGAATCATGCTAACCGGCGTCATGGCTTGCAAGATGCCAGACGAATTTCAGGATTGGTACCTGAATCTTTCTGGGAAGAAGAATGTTGGCACTCCGCTTTCGACCCATCTCAATCGGGTAGCTTGTTTCAATGCTCAGTGGGAAAAGGTCCATCCTTTTGATGATGAATTCGTCCAAGCCTACAGGTACGGTATTGTAGTGGACTGCTTTGACAAGGTTCGGTAGAAGATTCTACCCCCGAATATTAACGTATTCGGCGGATTATCCCGAGAGGTAAGTGATGATATTCTCAGCTCTGGCGACTCTAATCGACCTGTTCTCAAACTTACATTCAATATTAGGGTGATGATGGTCGGCATCAGAAATATGGGGGACCACCCATGCCCCCAGGTGTCTCGTTTCTCTCGCCGACATCCCAGACATGGGGAGTGCTGCAGACATGGAGACAAGAAACGGTTCTCCAGAGGAAAGACAATGCAGAACGGAGAAAGAAAATAACCAGCGCCCGTAAAATAATTCTAAAGGGGCATTACAGCGTGAATACAGCCGAAGTGGAGAAATTGTTGAAACCGGCTTCGCTTGTACCCACAGTTGTGAGTATCCGACGCCCACGATACTTCTAGGTAGCTGACGGTGAATGAACGGCTGCACAGAACGCCTTTTCAGAGCGTCTATCACCCTATGGCCTCGACGTCTACAGCCTTGTAGCTGTCGATATCTTGCATGAAGTCGAGATAGGCGTCTGGAAATCTCTGTTCATTCAGCTTCTTCGGCTTCTGGAGGTCGTTGACAAGGCGTCGATCAACGTACTCAATACAAGGTTTTAACTCATTGGATCGCTGTGTCCAACTCGTTACTGACGACTCGGTAATCTACTTCAGATTCCGACGAATGCCTACCTTTGGAAAGGATACCATCCGGCGGTTCAGGAGTAACGTTAGCGAGATGAAACAGCTTGCGGCTCGGGATTACGAAGACATCCTCCAGGTTGGTTATTGTTCACAGTTTGTCCGGGCATGAGACCTTCTCCACAGTATTGCTGACGCCAAATGTAGTGCTCAATCCCTGCATTTGAGGGGCTGATCCCTGGCGAGCATGGGCGTCGAGTCGAGAGTCTCCTATTCGTCTTTGCGCACTGGCATTCCTTAGCGAAACTCAAGATCCATACTGATGATACGCTGGCCCTACTTGATGAATGGACGGTTATTCTGGGTGCTGAGTCTCGATTGTTCGTCAACGAGACCTGCAGCGCCTTCGAAACTCGTGAATTGAAACGGGAGTATCAGTCTCGCAAGCGGAATGAAGCTCGCAAAAACGCAGGGAGGGCAGCAGGCTCGACAGCTTCACCTCTACCACCTCTACGGAACGATCTTCCAACTGGCCCCGGCGGTTCAACTATGGACCCGCCTACTCAACCCAGTGCAACAACAGCGTCCGCCAGTCAAGACCTCGCAGCAGGAAAGCCAAGTACTCGTCCTGCTACGCGAAAGTCGGCACGCACGCAGAAAGCACCCAGGGCTACCACATCGAAGGCAAAACCCTCTGTCAGAGGCAGAGGGGCAAAGGCTCGCACAGCCAAGCCTGTCGCTCCATCAGAGGAGAATGCCAACGCACAGGATCCTAGTCCAGCTACAGGAGCTCCAACAGCAACAGCGCCGCCTGGACCCGCCCATCTTGTTGCGTGTACGTTAGCGGGCCACTCACTTAACGGTTTCCTCGCCTGATTGGACCAAACAGGTACTAGTAGTGTTCCCTCGATGCCACCCACGGCGACTGGCGCATCGGCAGCTGCTCTACCTGCCAACAAAACGATGGCACAGGCGAACGGTGAGTACGACATCGATTTTCGGTTTAGAGTCAACAGTCCTTCATCACGCTGACTCAATCTCCTCGAACAGAGAATGTGTCTGAAGAAGGTTAGTCCTTCATCATAAATACTAGCATTGCGCTGAAAAGGCGACGCAAGAGTCTCGTAGGCTCAAGACCTGGAGCCTCTGCACGTCAAAGTTTCACGCTCTCGGCGACGTCGCTCGTACATCCGGCGCTTTGGAACCACTGATTCGTACTCTACACAGTTGGTGGGTGATTCTAAAGGACGTCTACGGGAACGACTACCTGATAGCCATGCACCAGTCCGAACGCTTTCATCGCTTCCCTAAGGCACGTTACCGAAGGACCAACAAGAAACAAACCCCTTACCAAATTTCGCGGATACAAATGCGTCAAGCCAGGATCAAGAAGCTGAAGAAACAGCTCTCTCCAACCCAGGAGGAAGGTTCGCTCAGTGAGACTGAAAAGAACGAAGCTCCCTATTTCATCAGGAAATCGCAAATCAACCCGTCCCCTTGTCTCATTTCCTCAAAGTGAACATGCACGACCCTGCAATAAAAGTAAGTCTTGATTAGCACCGCTACACTATCTTCCTATCCCTTTCACCGGATCATGGTTTGACAATACACGCCAGAACTTCCTTCCAAAGCTCAAGCACCACCTCGTCCCTCGCGTTGTGGAAAGGTTACTCCTGGAAGCGAGCAAGAACCCAGAAGACTATCCTATTGCACTGCCTATCCTGAACGATCTCCACACAACCGGGCTATTCTCTGCAAGTCACGTCAACGGCGTGTACATCCATTCAGATCGACTCTATCGACACAGTATCTTTCAAGTTAATTTCACAACGTATGAATGTCGGAGGGCGCAAGACACGCTGAATCCCAGTACATCTCGCCGCAATATAATGTGTCTAAGAGCGCGGAACGCGGATGCTTCCGTCGACCCGAGCGAGGAGCGTCACACGGACAATACGGGTAGCGGTTTCATCTACGGCCAACTTCTTGGAATCGTTCACGTCAATGTCATCTACGGTGGGCCAGGCATGCTTGACCATCGACCAAGAAGATATGACGTGTTGTGGGTCCGGTGGTATGAAGCACTCGAGGGACAAACCGCCGACTCAGAGTCAACATTATGGTCGTCAAAGCGTATGGAGCGTGTGGGTCTCAAACCGCTGTCGCAACCAGACGCATGCGACTTCGTTGACCCAGCGGATGTGCTTCGAGCTGCCCATATCATACCCAGATTTTCGGAAGGTATGAAGGACCAGGGAGATACTCTGGGCCGTCGCGGCTTTTCAAAATGCGCCAAGGATGATGAGGATTGGAAGGAATATTATGTTAATCCGTAAGTTTCTAGCTTTTTCGCTCCTTTCAGTGCATAGTACTCACGACGTGACAGATTTGTTGACCGCGACATGATGATGAGATTCCATCGTGGTATGGCCGTTGGTCACATTTACGAACGCACTTCTCCGAGGCTCACCCAAACTACTGGTAGTCGGAGTACTGCGCCTGGTCCTGCGCCTTCGGGTGCTATGGTCTCGGAGCCTCAGTTTCCTGTGAGGATTCTCGGAGCGTCAACAGAGCTGGGAGAGTCCATGGCATTGCCCATCATGATGGATGTTGACCGGTCTGCAAGCGAAGATGGGGGGGGACGGAGCAACAAGTCACGGTCAGTCACGAACTCCGAGGATTCAGCGTACGACCGCCCATTGGGAAGCGATAGTGAGCTTGATGATCGTCGTCAGTCGAACAGCGAAGGCACGCCTGATATTCAAGAACCTGAATCTGGCGATGAAGGTGGCGACGCGTTCCAGTAGTACCTCAACAGCGCACGAACAACTTGACCCAGGTGCCCAAGTTTTTGGGGCATCCCTTGCACGCACCATAAATGTACGATTCGATCTCCGTATCTCTTCTTTTGAATATATGCCGAGCCATCTTCCAGCTGTGGTCCACCGTCAAGCTGAGAGTGGTTGAGGGTGGCACAATGCTCTGTGCCGGAAATGCGCCGAAACTGAGCTGATATATTCCCGACCAGTTCTATGATGGCGTGTGGTATGCCAATTTTCCGAAGTTTCTCGCGCATCCGCCAGTCCCCTATCGACTCGATGGGGAGTACAAATTCTGGGTGTTGGAAGACATAAAGTAGACTTCTGACGTTCTCTCATCTGGTGAAATGACATTCCAATTGACTCATTCAATACTTGGTTGACTGACTCCTCCTTTTCTCAGGTCATTCTCCCGGCGCTCCTAATCAGTAACGGCATCCAAACCTATGATGCTCTCAAGCGGAGGCATTGGAAATAGCGTCTCACCGGCAGTGTCAAGACGTCTAGTGGAATGCGTCGGGACTCGGGCAAACGCCCGTAACGCTGGTCACATAGTCATTCTTCCACACCTGGCTAACCATCTTGTATACGTTGCAAGCTCCGTGGTCAAGAGGCCGGATTCTAATCCACTAGGTGAGCTTCAAGTTCCAAATCCTACTGAACTGCCAGATTGAATGGTCTGGCGCTTCCCCCTAGCGTTGCTGTATGCTACCATGCTCCAACGTGCTCTCGCACGTGAACTTCAAAGAGCTCGCACCATAAGCACAAAATATCCCAATTCTATGTCGGCTGGTGTCGCTGCTACCAGGCACATCCAGCACGTTTTGGACTTGGACTCCCGAATCCATAGCCCATCGGTAGGATGGTTGCCTTGCCCCACCAGATTTGTATTGATTTGGAGATAGGTTAAGACTTACGAGCTGCTGCACCGCGATCTCAAGACATGTCGCAATACCCCCGCCAGCCCCATGAGCTGCGAATGTCTTCAGCCTATCGTCACCAGGTTGCTAACCATTAGCTTGATGGCTCAGGATTGTAGTTTCTGGAGTCCAGAGGCGGGTCATGCCTTCCGTAACTTCCTTCCACGGCAATCAAGTCCGCAAAGCACTCGTAAGCAACCCTCAATTTTGCTTGAGCTCGATGCCAGACCCTTATAATTGCATTAGAAGAGTCATTCATCAAGGTCGAACTTCTCTCACTGGAAGGCGATCTTCCGGGGTCCAGACCTCTGGGCTCTCTCCATCGCGTTCCTCGAATAAATCCAAAACACCTTCCGTGAAGGCTGTTATCGCACCTCAAGGCGGGCTAACGCTGAACCTGCGATCCTCTCTCCTCGACTTTGTGTATCTCAGACGCCAACTGTAAAACACCCGTCTCGTTCAAATTCATTGCACCGTAGAGTGTGTTGTGACAGTGAGTGGCTGGTCGGTTCCGAAAAATGAGCGCCCATCGAAGTTGTGAAATCAAATAAGCTGCACTGTTGATCGCACTGGTGATTCTTTGGGTGTGCGTACCAGGGTTTGATGCACGTACTTCCGTTGACCAGGGTGTTTCCATATACCAAAGGTACGTGACTGGTGACTGGGATATAAATACGGCCCCTATGAACGCGAGGCTTTCCTCAGACCTCTTCCCATCTATCTCATTGGACGACCGTATCGATCCTATATCCCTCTGTAATTCATGTCATCCAGCGCCGAAACCGACGCTCGTACCCCGAGATATGGCACAGCTCCGACAGGGGCGGAAGGGGAACCAGCCGCCGAAGCAGGAGCTAAGCGTCCCAATGCCCTTAGCTTAGGGCCTAGGAAGCGTCCGTGAGTTGACGAGCCATCTGCGTCCGGACTTCATGGATATTGATGATACAAATCAGGAATCTTCAAACAGACCCTCTTATCCACCATGGTCGTCATTTTGGGAGAACAATATATGCCTTCGCAAATGTGCATGCATTGCTCCTGGCAGGTATCAATCAAGACGATGACGCACCGCCCACCACACAGCAGTAGGGCTCGATCTCTTTCCTTCGGGTTTATCACTATATGACATCTTGTAGAGAGAGGCGCGAAATACGGATATACCACCAGCTCCTACGGCTTGTGCCTAATCTCGAAGACAGGCTGATGTCGTCAAGCGAAGAGGAGCTGATGTCAGTCGCCAACATGGTGCGTGCCACCAAACTTCTGCCTGAAATGAGCTAATCTGCGCATACCTCCGTCTTAGCTCCAGAAGGGCGCTGCTGGTGCGAGGTCTGATGATACCAAGACGCTCAAAGGTGCTATCTTGGACTGGTTGGTTGAACCAGGTGGAGATCCATTGCGGCCACCACTGTCCAGAAACATAAAGTGGAACCGCGGTTTCAATCACGAGCGTACTGGGATGCTCCTTTGCCCTCCTGACCTTGACTGGAACGATGAGAGGTTCGTTGAGCTTTTCTTGGGATTATCAGCGATGGTAACATCCTATTAGTATCAAGGGGCAACTTAGGGACAAAGAACTCATTATTACTGGGTCACATTGGCCGGTCTTCGTCTATCAGAACGAGAAGTTTGATTCCCACCGACCCTGGAAAGGATTGTTTCGCGGTCGCCTGTTGGTCATGGTGAGCCCAAGTCTCCTTCCGGGCGCCACCTGCAATATAACTGACTGTATTTACTTTAGGGATTTAAGCATATTTTCACTTGCCCCAGCTCTGTTGATGAAGACCCCAAGGCGACGCGATCAGGAAACGCCCGGATCCACGGTATGACACAAGTTACGCGAGCGTCATTGGCTTATGTAGCCACCCAGGTACGCGAACCAGCAATGTCATATCTTGCAGTTTTCTTCAGGCTCATCAGGCGCGTTTGGTGTATGGCGTACTAGGTCCGCTTTTCTCTTTCGTCGGCTTCGACGTTCTCCAGGTCCGATAGAGAGACAGACTCTGAAACGTTTTACACCTCAATCCTTGAGGTTTTGGAAGATCCCGAAGAGCAAGAGGAAGTCAAGGAATTACTGCAGTGGTGGAATCAGTAAGTCGAGCCTCTAGACCGTATATTATAGCCCAATCAAGCTAATTAGTGGCGCAACTCCCTCACTACACAGGAAGATCTTCCCATCGTTCTCAACAACACGTAGGGTCGCCCCAAACAAAAGTGTTCTAGCGAGGCTCAAAGAACGGCGCATCGCAATGCGGAACGCACTTCAAACTGGTTCCACCTCTACGCCCCCCACTCCCAACTTAAGCTGATACCATGATGTTCAAGCTGCCGCTGCCCTTCAAACTCTACATCGCATCACCGTGACATCGAAATTTCCGTAGACAGACTCTGGCTTCAACATTAGCGTAATACGTTTTTATGATACATAGTAATTCTAGTCCATAGTACACTCGCATTTTGCTGTCCTCTAGATCTACTAATGCGACCGTCCCACTGCTCGTATTGCTCTACCTCGGATGACGAATCCGAACCGGTTCTGAATGTGAGCGTTCTGCGCCGATGAGGCATCTTGAACTTTTACAGCGATCTCGTCTTCCTTCATCTGTGCTACAGCTGTACCTCAGCGTCACGCAAGCTGATCGCGCCTGAGACATATCGCCGAGCCATACAGCATTGGGCTGGAGAGTCAATATGCCTTCTCTATGCTGAGACCCAGCTATCAGCTGGAGACTGTCACAAACTGAAAGGAAATACACTACGTGATATCATTGCGCAATCATGGTTTTGAACGTCCTACAGCCCCTTTCCGAACATGTCTCAGCGCGCTTGGGGAATCTACAACAATATGGAATCCTGAAAGGAAAAGGTCAGAGAAAGACTACTGAGGAACTTTCATATGCGTTCTTGACTTGGGCGATTATTCTCATGATTGGGGCAGTAGGAAAACTTGGAGAGACTCGTAATAGCGAGTGATGTTGACACTGTACAGGCAGTAGCTTGACTTTGAGATACCTGACGTATGTGGCAGCGTCTAGCCACCGTTGGATGGATGAGATCTCGGATCGTGAACAAAAATTCTTTTCATTATTGAAAAGGGTGGCTTACCTTGGGACATTTTTACCTACATAAGCTAGATTCGAAAGAACACCCCCCCTTCTACAAGCGCCCAAGATTGATCGCATCACCCAGAGTGCCAGAGGTGCTCAACTCGGCCACAACCGTCTCGGTATCCCAGGCTGTCTTTATGCTCGCAGGTCTCACCATTCCGGTAGAGGTGATATCCTTCGACTTTCGTCTCAACTTTGGAAGTGCTGATGATAGCGGTTCACACGTCGCAGAGTGTGTTGGATGATGACGAAGTAGCATGGTCTTCAGGTTTCCCCCAGTGCGTATTCCCACCATCCGCACCTTGGTATCCCTGGCCATCTAGAATTTGTGAGGTTCACAGTCATAGCGCAAACGAGAATATAATGCATCGTGCTAAGAGTTGGCTGCCGTAGTCAAGCTGTGCAGACTGGCGTCAAATGAGCATTGTTCGCATACTGTCGTGTAGGTTAGTCGATCGCAGTCGGCGCTCACTAGGCCCAAAGGTGGCATCCCTTGGGAACATCAGCATGCAAAGCCTGGTATATATGAACATGTCAAGCCCCCTGGAAGGCTTATGTACATTATACCTATGACAACACCCTAGCTCCCTTTACAATCTCTTTTATGACCCTGTCCACTGGCCATGCGAACCCTGATGTAACACCATAGTGCTCAACTTACATTTCACTTGACGTTGCGGTTGCAATCCTGATTCGCGGGAGCATATGGCCAAAAAAAAAGAAAGCTCGGTGACATGCACCTCGTTTTCGCGAGACAACCCTCGTCGACTGCGACGGCGTGTAAGGGTGGAGTAGGTTCACTCCGCCCATCCACCGGCCGAAGCTACTTGCTTGGCTTCCCCTCCGTGTGAATCATCACGGATTAAGGTGCTTCTGCCGAGCTAGCTGCCAGGAAGGCAATAAAAGGGAATCCACCTTTGACAGCCTGCAGGAAATCCCCCTTTCCTTCCCACCGCATCTTCATGGCTCCCAACCGCAGGCAGACCCGTAGGCGCAAAAATCGTGCACCCCCTCCTTCGCGACCCCCTACACCTGCACTCGAGTCTCCAGCCACGGAGAACACCCTCCAAGCGCGTTTCCCCCCCGCCGAGCACAACTACGACCCTCGCTTGATGAGGAACGACGAGATTATCTATGTCATGTAAGTCGTTGCATTTATGGCTGGGGTTAGCGACTTATTGCCGTGTTACACAGGCAGTCTATCGGGGAGATTCTGGACGCAGAGATTCGCGATATACAGCGCTCACTCGAAGAGATTCGTGAAGACGATGCCCTCGCTGAGTACGCCTGGGAACCGATGGCGGCGAGCACGCCAGGAACTCCAGACTTAGAGCCGACAGCCACCGCGCCGGCAACCCCAGACTTCAAGCCCATGGAAATAGTCCTTCCCGCCCTTCTCGATATCGGCGACTCGCACCACCTCTCGGATCCTCTCGAATCCGCAGAGGTCTCGTTCAACGCCTCCGAGGACGCCATCGTAACCCCACGCCGTTCGTCGAGGCTAGTGGCGGCGAATTCGAGGTTGACCGAATCGAACCTCAAGAAGTTCAACGAGGCGAACAAGACCCATCGTCGATGATCATTCCTTAATCCTTATCATCATCGTTCTTGCTTCTTGACAGGTCACAACTGTACATACCGTCTTCTCTGTGCTCTCGTCTGCTCTTGTACTTCGTTAAAATGAGATCGTCGTGTGCCTTCGTACCTGGTTCAGTTTGATCATCATTCATATTGTTCCGTCAGAATCTACCAACAACTGCCCGTGACGTCGACCCACGGGCAGCTGGCAGGACATGCATTGTCGTGACTACGTGATGTGTACAAGGGTTTCGGAGAGAAAGGGGTGTAAAGTGGGAGGATGCTGACAGCTCACTTACGCCTCCTGCAAAGAAGTCAGCGCAAGGTTACGGTAACAGATGAAGAGCGCGAACCGTTTGCTAGGCACAGGAGCGTCGTTCTCCTTTTCCGATGAGCGCTTGACACCCTGATTGGGAGGCGGATCAGAGACATTACCGTTCATCGCGTCCACCACGCGCGTGATATCGTCGAGGAGACGGTTCCACGACGGGAGAACGTCCTCCGACCACTGGGAGTCGTCCGACTTCGCGGCCGTACCCAACCATGACATGAGCATAAGAACGGAGACAAAGCCATTAGGACCGGACTTCCGTAGGCTAGCCCACACATCCTGACCTTCGTCGACAACACGAGAGCTGTAAATTTGACGAGGGAACGAACTCTTGGAGGATCGGAAGGATGGTTGGATGGAACTCCACCATCGACACATCGTGATTGCAAGTTCGGCAGGTTCAAATGACGGGAACTTGTCATATCGACGGTTTCCTTGCCAGACCCTGCTGGCCCACCTGGCCCATTCCTGGGGACGCCCGGGTACGCCCATTGGAGTCTAATGAAAAAAAAAAATAAATCAGTCATTGAGACCGGTACAAAGGCACAGAAACGTACCCCACGTGTCTTTCCGTGCCCCATAGACGTTTCCAGAACCGCCCACTTCTCAACGAGTTTCTCCCAGCTCTCCCC
>JANDKE010001362.1:0-12484 GCA_027627275.1 Coprinellus aureogranulatus
TCTCCCCCGAATAGTGCAGGGTGGGGAGGGGCTGCGTCTGGAGGGTATCCCTTCGGCGGGTCTGGGATGGATCCTATGAGGAACATGTCAGCTACGCCAGGTCCTCAGCAAGGTGGTGGTGGCATGATGGGCCCTCCGCAGATGGGGAGCGACGCTGGCGGTGGTGGGATGGGGAACGACTTTGATCTGTTCACAAACTGGAATGGATCATGAAGGTCGGAGGCAAGAAAGAGATGAATGCGCAATTGGTGGGACCAATGGACTTTTTGACGTTACCCCTCGATGCCTACCTATCCTTATCAGGCTTGGCCTGTTTTCTTCCCTCGGTTTCATCCGTTCCTTCTTGATGATGGGATGTCCTTGGCCGCCCACACCCATGATTAGACTTGACGACGACGATACTCCCCCTGCATTCCCAACTACCCTTCCCTCGCTCTTGCTATGCCGTTATCCCNCGACCCCCGCATATTGACATTGCTGCTGCTACCCCNNTCCCCTCCACTCCATACNTTTGTCGTTGGTTCTTGAGCCGTTTACCTATATTTTATTTGCTAGTTATTAGCGACCTGCTCCATTCTTCACNTATGTGCCTGACTCTTCCCATTTTGAGTCCTTTATGCTGTGTGTCGTTCCTTTGTTTCCACACCATGCTTCCTTTCTTGACAGTGCTCGAATCTTCCCTTTCATTTCGTATTCTCCTAAAAGGATTCCGCAATCTCTCGGCGCCTCTGGGGTGCCCTGGTCCTTCGTCTCGGCTTTNTCTCTTCTCCGTTTCGTNTCTTTGTCTCCTTTCCTCCTCCTCTCGATCTCTATACCGGAAACTCTTCTGTACACTTACTGTATAGTCCCGATTTGCGAATGCAAATGCATAACACTCGCCCTCTCTCCTCCTTCCTCGATATCAGTGCATCCAGAGGCTATGACATAACGTACCNGTCCTTGGCAGCGGGCGCTAAATATAGATCACTTGATGATCGCCTGGTTGTTCTGAACCGTCACCTTGCACCGACTTGAAGATGGTGTTCGCAAGCCTTGGNCCTAGGGAAAAGGAAGCATTCTTTGGACTGTTGGACGAGTAAGTATGTTCTGATTCGATCCCATACCAGAGCCAGCTGCGGAGAGCTGATCGTGCAATCTATTCGGGTTCCCGTCGTTGCTGTGTTATCATTCATTCTAGGTACTTTGCGTCTCGCCCAGAGATCTTTGCTGGTNGNGGAGAGCAGCGCTCGAGCACGCCTCACAATGCGCAGCAGGATCTTGCATCGAGCGCAGCGTCTTCCATAAAGCGGGCGATGGTGAATAATCCTGAAGCGACCGCCAAGGTGTTCAGTGCAGGTTTGAGACACGCCACTTCGTCGCCCGCCGCTTCCAGTGGACCACCGAAGAGGGCGGCGTTCTCAGCGGCGGCATCTCCGTCTCCTGCGTCGAATGCCAATGCTGTTGAGGAACTTGTGAGTGTTGAAAGGCGACCGTNACTGGGGNGNCCTAGATCTGTGATCTGACGCTACNATTCAATGGGATGTGTAGGAAAGCGAACCTGCGGCCACCTCCGTTGCCAATAGGATAGCGGCGTTCTCTGCCTCTCGAAACTCCCCCTCCTCGTTTACTCCCAGCGCCGCCGCCTCCAGTGTGAGGGTACGTCCTTCGCATTCCTAGCCTGGTCGAATGTTCATGCTGACATTTATGGATCGTGCTGCGCAGAAATTCGGTACGTCAATCGGTCGTCGACGGGGGGCTTCATTAACTCACATCGTCATCCAGGACAACAAGCAGCTGCACCCACCGCACCGCCTCCTGCACCTGCTTTCAAATCCAATGCCTTCTCAGCCCCCGCGACTCGCCGTTTCGGGTCCAGTGCCAGCGTAAACAACGAGTCAGATGCATCTCCACCACCTGCCCCTCCTCCCCCTCCACCGCCTCCGCCAGTGAGAGCCGCTGCAGCACAACAAGAAGAAGAGGAAGAAGAACGGGGAGAATGGGCCGAGGCGCTGTACGATTATGTATCAACGGTCAGTGTGTCATGGTCGTCCGATTCACTGCGGACCTGGGCGTCCTTTCGCCTTTTATAAGGTTTTCGCACCTCACTTGGGTTCGCCGGAGATCTGGCACAATCCCTCACGGGTTCTCTTTTCGATCTTTCCGCGTGTTTGGGATTGCCCCACGCAGCGTTTCGGGTGTACTTTTCTGGCTTGGTCCTTGAGAAAAATCGACTAGTGCCTGCATGTCATCCTGATCAGCTGCTTATCGCTTCGATTACCCTTGTTCTGTTGACGTTTCATTCACTCGCGACAGGGTCGTGCGGCCTGGGATGCGGATATGGATATGTTGGCTATACGTGGTTCGGCTTCCACCGACTGCTTTCCTTCTGCTTCCCTTCTATCAGGCGCTTCCTCTTCTTTGTCTAATGACACTGATCCCTTCTTCCGCTTCGATTCCCCTCGCTATTTTCACCATCTCATGGCATGAAGCTGATTCTGGTATACTTTGCAGGAGAGTGGAGACTTGAATATCAAGGAAGGCCAGAGGATTCTTGTGACGGAGAGATCGTCGGACGACTGGTACGTTATCCTCTATCCTTCATTTATACTTTTTGCGTCGCCCTTTGTTCGGCGATACGCCCCTTGTTCCGCTGTGGACTCCTTCTGGACATGAGGTTAAGCTTGACGCTTATCGTTTGGGATGGAACTGGAAGAGTGGAGTCGTGGCAAGAGTCGCGTTCATTCCAGTAGCGCCACTCTCGATCGTCCCCTCTTCTACCCTTCCCTCGAGNTTNCATCGGATGATACCAGCCCTCCTTTCACCCTGAGATTTCCCTTGAATTGTGTACTGACTACCCGGCGTCTCCGTTGACAGGTGGACTGGCGAAATCGACGGGAACGGGAAGTCTGGGCTATTCCCGGCATCGTATGTCAAGCTACTTTAACGGAATGCATGACAGTAATTAGCGGTCTAACCACGTTTGTACCTCCCGATATGAACTTTCGNTTTCCGATTGACCGTGCTGGACTGATGTGCTTACCGTCGCCCACGACTGGCGTTGCATACTTATTGGAATAGACTTGGAGCGACCGGCTTTTGTCGATGCCGCCTTGCTGTCTTATCTGAACCTAGGCAACATCCAACATATTTGTGACAGGTAAGAANGTTATTTCGACGGAATAATGGGATGTACAGGTATCGCAGGTGAGAATTCGACGGGCACTTTATGTGCAGCAGGGCAGGGATGGTTNTAAGGGCTCCGATGTGAACGAAAGAGAACAGGGAAAGGGTTAGTTACATATAAAACTTCGGGGAAGTACAGAGTGAAGAAGCTAGTGCTACAATTGGTATAGTGATGGTACAGACCTGGGGATCCTTGAGATCATGTCTGATAAGCGGTTGATCCTTAAGATCGGTATGCTACAGTGAATAATGCGAAAGATCCTTGAGACCTATATGCTATGACGTGGATCCTTAAGACCCGTATGCGATGGTAGATGCAGAGTGATATCAACGGAGAAAAACAGTTATCGCTGGTGAGGGAAAGCAAGTGCACGAGGAGAGANCAAAAAGGAAAACGAGACAAGGAACAAGAGGATAGCCGAAAGGAAAATCATAAATGTGAGCATGACGGTCGTCAATGTTGTGAGGCACCGCCATTTGAGAGGCAGGCGTCGTCACGCTATAGCCTGATTATTCAGGGAGGGCGTTGCNGCCATGGGCCGTGACANGATCGGATGGGCGAGGGAGGGCATTCAAAGTCGGATGTCGCGTCCGAATGGGGAGGCAGGAATGGTGGATCAATCTCACTGGAAGTTGTTGGATGCTCCAGCGTCGAAGGGAGTATCGNAGACATTGCTTCCTCCNAAGCCTGGGTCATAAGCATCGTTATAGAAAGAGGCCGGGTTGAACGTGTGGTTGAATCCCCAGCTGCCAGCGTTCTCTTCGGCATTGGGAGCCCAGATAGTATTGAGAGGCTGGCCCATCTGGCCGATGTCCCCCGTGTAGTATGGGAGAGGTTCGAGGGCATTGTCGATTTCCTGGCCAGTCCACTGATAGGTGTCCANGTCGGGAGTGACAGCCGTGNCGGTCGGAGGAGTGGGGAGCGCCAAAGATCGGAGAGAGTCCGAGGGCGATAAGGCNGGGCCAAAGCCTAAGTCCNGATGCAAGGCGGTATTCGTCGCAATGTCGTGGTCGGGATGATTGATCCCAACGGCGTCAGGGAACGCGGTGGGAGTCTGGAGGACAGCCTTGGTGGAAGGTCCTGCAATAATGGGAGCCAAGGCCGGTTGGGGCACTGGATAGGCAGTTGTCAATGGAGCAGATATATTGAAGCCCATCGCAACAGAGCTCGAAGACTCGGGGGNGTTGTTGACGTTGTACCCTGGAACATGGAACCGGTGAATGAAGCCAGCGTTGGCCGGCATCTGGGACNGTTTCTTGTTTGAAGTTGTCTTGGAGGGAGTAGACCTCGAGGCCTTCGAAGGCTTGTCCGCTGNGGTGGTCTTCGTAGTCTTGCGCTGACGGGAGGGCACGTTCACCGATCGCTTCCTTTTGTTGGAGGGGCTCCCAGAGTCGACTGNCACCNGTTCAGTGNACTGAGCGTTCTCCTGAGATGTTANTTTCCCCTTCCTCTTCTGTTCCGACTTCTTGTTCGCCTCGCTCTGCTTCAGCTTCTTGNCAGCCGCCTTCTTGACAACGGTGAGGTCGTGGATGAAGTCTGGAGACATCCCNNTGTTCGCTCCCTCTGCGATCATCTTCTCCACCCCCTNCAATGCCTTGCGGATGGCCTCCTCCTTCCCCTTACACACTCCATGAAAAATATATCCAGGATAGGCGTTTAGGGAGGCCTCCTTCAGCTTATCGAATCGAATTTTCCATGGAGTCTTCTGCGCATCCGGAAGTNCTTNCCATGCCTTGCCGGCCNCNTTGGAACCGCCTGGGTGCGCCTTTAGATACGCCGCACGAAAAAGGGTGAACGCNTTTGCTGGGCGCAAAGGCTGGAANGCGTAGACAAGNAGCACTACCAGCGGTTGGGTTTCGGCGAGGATATCGAGCTGACTAGCGGTGTACAGCCAGAATATGGATACGAGGNTGGTGCACACTGGTCAGGCANCACTTTGANGGAGAGGCNCTCCGGGTAGAAAGGTGGGGGAGTGGTGCCGAAAGAGCCTGNGATTCCTGNAGGACTTGACATGGTCATATGGGNGGCTGAAACCATGGTGTGCGTGCTTGTTCCTTCGGATNGCGGATTGGCAGAGAATGTGACACTGCTGCTCNCCCCNCNTTGAGCTGAGGGCTGAGGTCTCTTGTCGAAGACTAAAACCTTCTCGTCNNGAAGAACAGCAAGNACTTTAGCTTCTTCAAATAGCTCGAGCTCGGTTTCCCTGAGTTCAACATCGGCNGGGATGGNTCGCGTGGCCTGACTGGGAAGCGGCGCGATACGCTCGTCGCCTTNGGNNTCGTAGGTCAATGCAGGGANCAGTGCAGNNTNTNANATAACGTACNNCNGTTCTTCCTTTTCCNANAANNCTTTCNNCCACTNCCATTNCCCTTNATTCGCCTCNAAGGATGNAGCANTGAGCGACTCAGGGCCCATACCAGGCAACGGCCAATCCTCCGCAAAACTCTGATNCATCGCCTTGACGGTATAATCGGGTCGTNTGNGGNGTTNNAGAGGCACCCCNNAGGGNTTGANACGCTGCCACAGNCNGTGAATTAGAGGAAACNNGGAGAGGGTGNAGGAAGGCGAAGGGAGCNCTGCAGCGANGATCCTGGCACTGGGNGGACGTGCCGGGTTGCCGGCCACTGATGGCGTACCAAATTGGGAGGTCACGTGTAAACCGGCGTTCAATGACGTAACCACCAAGTCGTACTACAAGTNGCCGGAGAGCTCAGCGTATGNCGAAGGTTGCAGTTTGGTTGCAGTGTTCACAGTAGTCCATTCATAACGACGTCCAGGACAACGAGAAAGGTGCGTGATCGTGCACGAAATGGGGCNGCTCTTTGTTNCTAGCTCATNTGAAGGTCGTTTAGGGGTGTAAATTTGACTGAAGTCGCCGTAGTTNATGAGTGCATTGGGAGCGAGTANAAGGAGAAGAAAAGCTTCCAGAGCGAGACGACCGCAGTGAACAGGATGCTAGGGTGACNTTGNNGCATCAGAATCGTATGCAGCTCTTCTGAATGGAGGATCCAATGCGATGGGGCATTGGCAGAGGTAGAGATCAGGGCCACAACGATTCGGATGCTAGGTGGTTGCGACCGTGGTCAGGAGGCAACATATGACCTCACCTTGCCAATGATTCCTAACGAGACAGTAGCCCAAGCTCCTGTTCGCAAGGGTTGGGTGGGGTGAAGTGCCTTTGTTGAATACGACGGTTTGGGACTGACATGCTTCTGCGTATCAATAGGGAGCAGCAATGTGTTGTTGAGGGAAACGAAGGGCTGTCAAACCCATTCCCTCAGATACGCTTACTTGGGGAGGTCATTGGCTGATTAACNTTGATCTGCTAGCCGCTCAAACTCTTGCGTGGTGACTTGGGCGGGAAAGGTGGGAAGCGCGTAGGAGGTTGTTCCTCTCCAGACAGATGGGCCGGGAGAGCGAAATCAGGGCNTCTCGCCCTCCCAAATGCAAGTCCGGTCAAGGTAATTGGAAAACCCATAGCCGTTCATGACGGGTCAATCACGGCTCGGGCGTTTCGTATAGGGATCGGGGTTTTGACACAGGTGTGCATCTGGGGAGGGGTTGCTGGCCTGTTCCACCTGGAGCGGTGAGAAGGGCTTGACGGAAGAGCAAAGCAAGTGGCTCACTCACCCTACATGGCACTCCGTTGCCAATGCCCTTTACNTACTGTTGAAAAGAACTCGCCACTGCGGGCCCTTACCCCATTCCATCCTTCAATGGGAGTGATTTCTCCGAATCAGGCCCTCTAGAGCTGGTGTTGGGACATTGATAATTCGGCTTGAATACCGCTCGCATCCAAATTGACCCTCGTCACAACCGGAAAGTTATGGGCACAGGGCGTCGTGGGTCGAGAGCTGGTAGGCATCCATGTTATGGGAAGAAGTGAACGTAGAAGGGAACCTGGGAGAAGATGCAGGGGGCANNAAAGAGCTCAGCCAGACTGTTGGGCCGTTAGAGTTTGAATAGACTTTGCCATNGAGACGAGAACGTCTTCATAGTTCTTGAATTTCCGACGAAGAGCGCTCTAGGCGAGGCACACGCAAATCCATCAACCATCTTGTTTGACACCTCACGTGGATTTATGACCTCGAAAGGCAAGCCCCTATCCGTTAACTGCAATCTCCAANGTGGCTCTCGGTGTCCCATCCAGTGGAAAGTGGCAAATTCGCGAAAATGTCCATAAGATATAGCATNTACAGCGATGAAGCTAGCAAAGGCTGCGGGTAACGTCCGTGCGAGCCGACTTCTCCGTAGACTAATTTCCGACTTGTCCGAGCTGTAAAGAAAGCCCGTGGATGTCCCAGAACTCCTCGAGGCGATAACAAGGGAATCAGCATCCACAAATCCGTCGTCAATGGGAATGGTCACTGTAGTACTANCTTATGTCTCAGGCTCCCTACGACCGGCCTCCGTNGTCCTCCACCAGTCCAAGGGAGCATCCTTGAAAGCCTGGAACGCGTCCTCTCCTTCCCGCACGACGCTGCACCTATATCCTTCGTTATACGAGAAGTGCCTCAGCTTTGGCACCATCTCTTGCCAAGTAGGCTCCTNGCTTTCCTGCAGCATTTCGAAGAAAGAACCCGGCGTGTTCGGGTACCTAGAAGCGGCTTCATCCAAATCGATGAACTCGACNGAAGGTCCGACGATGGTNAGAACATCNACCAGGCCTTGTTTGCANAGCGGAATCCATTTCAGTCGAAGTNCCTCGATCTCACAGCGAGACGTCGAGAGTAGACTACGGATTCCATCGGAGACGTTGGGTANTCCGATAGGGAGCGGTGCCGGGGATGGTCGGGACAGTTCTAGGACTCGTAACGNAGGAAATCGGACGGAGCGAAGGAGCTCACTAGTGCTGGGGCTGTGGTGCAGCGAGGCATGGCGGAGGACATGGTGNGAGATTGGGAGCGGNATANGGGGTGCTTCTACGGGAGATGTCAGATCGCTGGGCCAATCCAGAGCCTTGAAGCTGACTAGATTAGACGCCCTCGATAAGAGGTGGAGATAGAAGGGGAGCGAACTCCCTCCAATGGTCCCGCAGAACTCGAAGTGGGTTATATGGGCCCAGGAAAACCGCTCGAACACGGTGGACATCGAGAACTGGAGTTCATCGATCGAGACCCTGAGGTGCCGGATATTCGGGGCAACAACCTCCAGAGGAAGTGCGAAGCGCCCCGTGTTGTAGCGGACGGGAGCATCGATCTCCAGAGTCTCGAGCTGCGGCCAGCAGGTCTGTCCACGACTCAGGGCTGTGGTGATCAGGCCCTCCAGCCATCGCCAGTTGCTCCCGCCTGCCATGTCGAGGTTGAAGGTGAGGCTGCGCCATTGGGTGTTGCCGATGAGGTAGTCGTATAAAAGCGCGATCCTGCTGGCCGCTACGTTGAAGGAGAGTGTAAGATTGAGTGGTAAGTCTCCGGCGCGTCCAAACCACCGCTCGAGATGAGTCACGAGCTGGTGCACGACAGGGTCCGGCTCGTTCTGGAATTTGGTGGAGATTATGCACTCCATAGTGGTCCAAAATTCGGGTTGATTGAAGAGAATGTCATGCCAAAGCTTGCAGACGCAGGCCAATTGTAGCATGCGACTATAATTGAGCGCTTGGTAGTCGCAATGGCTGAAAATATGAGCAAGAATCTCCGGTGGGAACCGGTTAACGCGCAATGAAGACATGAGGGGATGGGGGACATTGGAATGGATTTATGATGGGATTAAATAGCTGTGCTTGTGCTGAAGGTGGAGTTCCCTAAAAATCTACAAGAGTGAAGAGAAAACCCGCCAGTGCCATGGCGCCCCTTGCAGCGCGGGGTGCGGCAACGATGGTGTGAGTTTCGTCATCGCAACCTGCTAACGTACGACAGAAATCCAAATCAGGGCTGCGCTACTGTGCATGGCACAGCGCTCGCAGCGTTTCACAATTATGAGCACGCAGTTGTGGGGTATCGAGCGCCTATCGACCCCGACCATGCTTCCTCGAGACAGAATCAGACATGTCAAAAATCCATCTGTCAAATTTGTGTTGTTAGTTCCTCGACCAGGTGGTTGGGACCGCTATGAACTGGAAAGCTACTGACTGGTCCCACAGCCGTAAATGGACGAATTGCCTCTCGTGCTGCGGCCGTATTCATGAACCTGAAGTGTCCAGGTGAAACAGTTCGGATAATAACCATCTATCCGGTGGGGAAACGTTTAGGCCGAACCAGTTGCGAAAACTTGCTCTTTTCAGCCCGTCCTGTCAGATTGTGGGTGCAAAAATCGGAACGGTGTCCTCAAGAAACCGGAACTGAATGGGATGACCAATGGTGAAGGTGGCTTGAAATCAACCCGGGCCAGCAGCCACCATCTCATCCTTCTAATCCTGAGCAAGCGCTCAGTACTGACGCCTGAGGCAAATTTCTAGAACTTCCGATATGAAATGATGGTTCTGGAGTTCTAAATGCGAAACGTTACCTTCATAATTCGCGATCTAGAGACGGTCTAGTCGGAGCACAGTCAGCTACAACCTGAGGTAATCGGTCGTCAAAGCCGAGTGGGAAACCATGGACCAAAAAGGCGGTTCATTGCCAGAGGCTCAAAGTTGATAATGAGCTTGTTTCTCATTGGAACGATCCCCGGGATCAGTGTTTACATACCTTTTCATCATGGAAAGCGCATGCGAGACTTCGCGATGAGAAGCCTGACGCGCATTTCCAGATTTGGTGTCCCGTGCTGGGGCTCTGAGCACCGTGGTCGAGAGTGGTCGAGGCGTTCAAAATATCGGTAAGAAATCCGAGAGACCGCTACTCGCCGCACCCGAAGAAAACCCGCTTGGCTCCGGTTCATGTCGCGTGTTGACGCGACTCTACGACGGAAAGCGCCAGAGAGCCCGCAACAGCCAAAAAAGAACGAATCGTCTCAAGAAAAAAAGCTCAAGATCGCAACTGCATGCTTTGTACTGCCCTGTCGGCGACGCATAGCGGCCGACAACATGGCCTTTTCTGGTTTTGTGACGCAACTTGCAGATGGCGAAACCGCCTCAGCATGAAAGCGACGAACGTCACAAAATTCGAGTATATTCCAACGGAAGATGACCTGCCGGCGTGAGTTCATGTAAGCTACGATGCTGCGTTGCAAATTTGAGCGGCAGATTACCTTCTTCCCGCTTTACCGCAGCATTAGTTGCGTAATAGACATGGGTGTCTGAAGACAAGCAGTGTTGAATCTCCGACCCAGCGACGGGCTGCGTGTGATGGCAACTATGGCTCACTCCAGTACACTCACCCAACTCCTTGAATCCCTTACGATACCTCCTGGGTTCAGAGACCACAGCAATGCCCTCCCGGACGAAAAGGCTGTTCTGGATGAATGGTCTCGAAGAAGCGTTCATTCCTTGAGCCAGGTCAAGCTGCAACTGGAGGAAGTCAATAAGGTATGAAGCCAAACTCACAGATGTGCAACTCTGGTGACCTACATAATCGTACAGCGATTGTCTATCAGCGAACTTGCGAGCGTTGTAGTTTTTGTTGCACCCTTCAGCTACGACCTCCACCTCCTGGCCGAATCGATTGAGCACCCTACTTACGAGGAAGAACGCAACGTGCTCAAGAATGAGGCACCTTGGAGCACCCCTGGCGCGAGGGCTATCGCAGAAGGTACGTTTCATATCTCAAGATCGTATGATGAAGGCTCACTATACAGCAGATATTCTCTCCAGGATTCTCCCGGAGCGTAGAAATGAGGTCCCAAAGCACATTCTCGAACATGTCGTTAAACCAATATTCCGGGCTTCAAACCCTCATCCACACATAAAACCATCTACGGGCCGCAGCCTTCCTCCCTCGCGTATCGCAAGACCACCACAGCAAGGTGGACTATCTTCGATTACTCAAGATTTCTTCGATAACGAAGGCCAGAGGTGGAAGGACAACCTAGGGATTGGGGCCGTCATCTACTGGTGCGCCGACAACCTCAGTGTAGATGGGTATCACGATGCCTGGCATCTCGTTGTACCACCGCTAATGACGCTCCTGGACGACTATCAACCTCGATACAAGCTGTGGGGGTTGTTGATCGCAAGGCGGATGCTAGAATCTGTACCTCCAAGTCTGTTCCAGAAGACGGGGATAGACGGACTGTTGAAGGCCGTACGTACTTCCGTAGTTCTCTTTCTATAAAGACTAATTCCGCTTCAAGTCCTTCAGGAAGATTCTTGCACACCAAGATTCCCCACTATCTCCCACCCTTCTCAGACTTTCTATCACCCAATCCCACCGCCTTCTCATCCTCACCACCGCGGAAGGAAGCCAAGCCAGGTTCGATGCCCTTTCCGACCTTCTAGGTCAAGGTATTATCAATGAGATCTGGACATACTCTTTCGACAAACCAGAGATAGTGCGAGCAACACTCAATGCCCTTCCTCCCCTAATACAATCTCTCGGCATCGGCAGTACGCGATTCCTCCAGGGTCTCATGCCGCAGCTCATACACCCGTTGGTCAATATCCCTATCAACTATGCCAATATCCACGTGGATCTCTTGCAAGTGCAAATGCAACTTGCCTCNCTGAAAAACCTCATTCTGCTCATCCAAGTGTGCGCCCCGCGAGTCTACGGGTGGAGGTTCACAATCCTGGATGGNCTGGTGCGGTGCTGGGTAGCCATGATCGCAGACNGTTTGGAAGATACANGCAGTCTATGTTCGCCTTGGGTTCTCCCACCATATCCAGAGGATTCCGACGATGAGGAGGACGTCCAGGGCACCCAGACGTCGCGAAANGACAAAGTAGACCTGCCTAGTAAGATTCCTTCTCCCTCGATCANCCTCGGGCTCAACGCTGATTGCTGCCCAGTCGATATCCGGTCTGTTCGCCCTTCGAATCCTTCCAGTACCACGGAAANTTGTGCNTGCCTATCACAACTGCTGCAAGTCGCAACGTATGCTCTTGCGNAAGCTTGTCCTTCCTTGGCCAAGGTTCGTTCCCTATGCTCGTCTTACAATATGGTGGATCTGAATTGCCTACCGTTTAGGTTGAGTTTGTGCTGTTGCTACAGCNAGAGCCGACAGCTCTCGAGGGACTGCTGCCTCGGCTAGGTANTTGATTAGATACCAGAAGCACAACCCAAGTCCTTGTAGTGAACGTATACTTGCACCNCCTCCTGGTCGTTCTCGAAGGTCGCGCCAAATTTGAGNCNTCCCATCGATGCACTATGCAGCAGGATTCTCGTCGAACCNTCCGTGAATTTACCAGGGATTTTGAAACCTGCTATTCAGGAGTCTAGGTNGCCTCNTTGGAATTNNTNANNNGNTTNNNGNNTTGNNNNACTTGNNTTNNNCCACTTGAATTTGTCC
>JANDKE010001364.1:0-14847 GCA_027627275.1 Coprinellus aureogranulatus
CTTGGCGTATACCCCAAAAATGAGGTAAAAAGTGCGAACCTGAAGGTGCACTCAAGATGATCTGGTACAACATCTCCGCCTCCCCCTTCTTCCCAGCCTCTAGCTCAGCATCTGCGCGTTCAAGTGCTGTCGCCGTGGTGACCCTGCCATGTCTTCCTTGTTCTCCTCGTTCTTCTAGGCTGCTACCCTTGGTTTAGCCGCGCTTTGACCCTCCTTCGCGTAGACCCAAGTACGCCAATTCTGTTGTTATCCTGAGAGTGAGAGCGGAGGCGCGTTGGAGATGGATCATGGTCAGGAGAGGGTGGGGTCCCAGGGGTGCGCGTCATCCGGGTCAGGTGACGCTCTTCAGATAAGATAAGATTGCCCATTTTCAGCAGACGAATCGCGAATGTGCAGTGGGGATCGTTAGAGCGCTAGAGGTATCTCGACGTTATACCTCTCAAATAACGCGTTTTGGTACGTTCCTGAGGGCGCTTTCTTGCGCGAGGCTGTTGCAATGAGGTTGGACGAGCGACATAGGGGCGTGCGACTGCCTTCGGGGGATCCCGAGCCCAGCTCAGGTCGTCCGAGTCTCTGCTCACACCTTGCCTTTCGACCACAATGAACGCGTTGTTCCCTGGATTTGGTAGCCATCTCTGACACCGAGAGGGCCTGACCTATAAGTCTCTCCAACATGCCTCCTCGTTCAGGTTCCGTTCTACGGCCTGTTGGCCGCCGCCGGTGAAGCTCCCCTTCTGCGTCACGACGGAAACGCAAGACCGGATGGACTCGAGGATGACGCCCGTTGACGCCGACTCGTCACTCAAGAATTGCATGCATAGGTGCTTCTCTGCTCTACCAGAACCGTCCACAACAGCTCCAGCACCCCAAGCTCGTACGAACGGAGTAATCGTCAGTCGTTCTCTGGCTTGTGTCTGGCTACCGTAGCGCTCGCCTCTGCGCAGCTCCCCGTTTAGCTCCCTTCTGGGCCTTTCGTCTCTCAGTGTCGACAATTGGCTGAGCTGCTGTGTACTCCCTGCCTTGGTTGCTTGGACGTCTCCCTCTGTCCAACAAGTCTAGATCTGTTGGATAATGGATAAGGCCATCAATGTCTTCATGGGTCGTGAGGGCTACCGTCCGTATCGACTCGTGCCGCGGAAGGGAGAACTTACGCATTTGACCGTACGCGGACATACTCGCCTCTCCACTCTTAGCCGATCTGGGCATTCATGGATGTCGGTGGAGCGTTTCTGGCCTCCTCTGCACTGCAAAGGGCGTCTAACGGGTGTATTCGAGGTTTCTATGTTTGACGGCTGGAGAATCCATTTCTCCTACGCATCCTGTCTCTCAGCGCCTACGGATTCCCTCTCGTTCCAGGACAAGATCTTTTGAAATTTTGACGGCTCTTCGTCATCTCCGTCGGTTACTCGCTCTGTACTCGATTCTCAACTCGCTAGGAAGTGTTCCATCCCAGATCGTCGGCGGTGCGTGTCCGTCGTCCCCTGTCTCGGCTCAACCACTGCTGCTCATTCCTTCATGTGGGTCTTCCTTGAATCAAGCGTTTGTAGCAAGATGTACACCCGGACGCGATTGATACGCACTGTAAAGACGCGAAGTGCGCCGGCGAGTTCTGAGGGGGTTCGGTTGTTCCGATGCCCTCGAGTGTGAGGTTAACTGAGAGCAAATNNNTGNTATTGAGAGAGGATGGTGAGTCCTCGCTGTNGGTACAGGCAGTAGGTAGANNGTTTNTATACCTNGAGACGGCGGTCCGTGCGCGTCTCGGCTATCGATAAGANTGGAGANNNAAGGAAAGATNGAAAAAGATAGAAAATCNNTAGAAANNAATGAAATCATANCCTAGNAACGATTAGTAAGAGACNNATCGGCTAGGTAGTNAGATGATGACTGNGCGCTCAGGCGCGCGGNCATCTCTACACCTCCCGGGGACTTTCTCATTNTGGACTCTCAGTCAGAATGATCAGGCGATCGAAGGGTGAGGGTGGGTNGGAAGAGTAAGGAAGTGAAAACGAAGTAGGATAAGAGAAGGACGAATGTGTAAATTGATGATTTGGAGCTAAATGTATATGGCTTTGAATTGAAGATGAGAATAGTGAGAAGTAAGAAAATCGAGACGGTCAAGGGATAGAAAGTGACCGACTCGGAAATAGGAGGGTCTGTACCAGGTGACCAGATTCGTCCCATTGTTATAAGTGTATGCCTCGTAGTGGGAAGTGGGCTGTACGAGTGGGAACGGACAGTCTTGAGAGCGGGCTGCGATTCGATGCTTGAAAGCGAGGGCGATCCAATACTGGGTACGACGGCGGCGAACGAGGCAACGAGATCTCTCTGCAAATATACGGAAACCCCTTGAACAATTTGGCTTGCTTTCGAATCGACTGTGCGCAGCTCATCAGAGACTGCTATAGCCGTTTCTTCATTGTGCTCTGGTCTGACTTTCTGCTCGGAGACGATGGGGACGAGCGCGTTTGATTCGGCGTATACGTTGTGCGGGCTGCTTGGTGTGTGCGAGGTGTCAGGGGCGGTTCCCTGCTCGTGGCATAACGATTGGGGGGTAGGCTCTTCTTGGTGTTCGATTGTCTCTTTCGAGACCGTTCCGACATAGTTGGCGACGAGATTCACCGACGCGGACGAATTCCGACGGACTTGACTCCCTAAATTTGAATTGACGATTGATTCTGTGCCTATGGCACTACGAGGACGAGCGGATTTGAGCAATTCTCGAACTCTGTGAACGCGGCGAACTTGGTTGAGCAGAGTGGCTTCTACGAATGGGATGTCATCGTCATCCCATTCTTCAGAGTCGGTGTCATTCTGAGAGGCTTTTTGAGGTATGGAGAGGCTCGACTCGCTGGAGCCCTGCGACTGGCTCTCGGAGACGTCCTGGTGAGGGGGAAACGACTGTGGGAGTAGCGTAGGTTTGGAGTTCGCGATCGCCTTTGTATCGCGGTTCATCTTCCTTGGCCCTGCAGCAAAGTTCTCGACTGCGTAGCTGAGCTTCTCAACGGCACTGGAAAGCTCTCTCGTCGACTCCCTCAATGAGTCGCTACGCTGCGCTCGTCGCTCCAAATGGTTTTGTTCAATGGACGACATCTTCTGCGTGCGAGGTACGGATTCGTCTTCGAGGGACTCCTGTCCGATCGAGAGAATGAATACGATGACATTGTAAACCTCTTTCAGCGGTAATGTGTCTTCCGCATGATGGCGAGGGTACTGTCGTCGGAGCTGGTCCTTGACACGAGTTCGAAGGGGTACGGGCAGGCATTTGAGCAGCTTCTCGGATCGCTCGGCTTCCGATAGACGTCCACGCGATAGTAGGAACTCCGAGACGGCATAGAAGCGAGTCCATAGGCCTCTGAAGTCATCCATCGACATGATCGACATCGATTGGTATGTGAGTACAAGATCGGAGAGGTCTGCACTAGTGTAGCGACGTTCCTCATCCGCTCCGGGCGTTTGACTGACCAACGACTTGCGATATTCGATCCATGATCGTTCTGACTCCCTTTCGGATGCGAGGCACTTCCAGAATGTGCGTGTATCGTAATTCGGTGCGATTCGCAGCAGAGCGTCGACCATTCTCTCCTGGGGTACCCGATACTGCCGACACATGTCCTCGAAGTCGTCGAGGAAGTCTTGCAGAGCGAAAGGACTACCGTCCCATCTCGGGGCCTCACGATCACCGCGTCGAGGTAAATCGCTCAACCTGAACGTTGCATCACGACTGCTGGACGCGGACATTGCGATTTGGGGACGTTCGAAGCCGAAGTGTGGGCGAGGGTTAGGGTTGCGAAGCGGGGGAGATCTTGACGATTCGGGATACGTTTGCGTAGATCGAGGTTGGTTTGATACGAGAGGGGTGTTTGATGCGACGATCTTCACCCGTTGGTGAAAGATCGCGCCGTTTGGGGTGGGAATGAAGGACCTCTTCAGAGGTCTGCGATGACGGGCATGAAAGCCTGGAACCCCCTCGCGGTGGGCTCCAGATGTAAAGACGCGAAGTGCGCCGGCGAGTTCTAAGGGGGTTCGGTTGTTCCGATGCCCTGAGTGTGAGTATGAGAGCAAATCAATGGTATTGAGAGAGGATGGTGAGTCCTCGCTGTCGGTACAGGCAGTAGGTAGACAGTTTATATACCTCGAGACGGCGGTCCGTGCGCGTCTCGGCTATCGATAAGAGTGGAGACAGAAGGAAAGATAGAAAAAGATAGAAAATCAATAGAAATGAATGAAATCATAGCCTAGTAACGATTAGTAAGAACGGATCGGCTAGGTAGTAAGATGATGACTGCGCGCTCAGGCGCGCGGTCATCTCTACACCTCTCCCACTTTCTCATTGTGACTCTCAGTCAGAATGATCAGCGTCGAGGGTGACCGCCGCTCCCTCGAATCGACGCCTCAGCTTGTCCGGTACCATGCCTCCCTTGCCAGTGCAACTGAGAACCTCACCATGGCATCCCCCCGGGCCGACATGACTTCCCCTTGTTCTCACATTTTCACCACTGGTGACGGTGACAGGTGTATCGCCAACCTAAAGCGTGAGGAACAAACCACCCCAAGATAAAACGGGCAGAGTCAAGGATCCCCTCAGGCTCGCAGGTGGCTCTCGTTCAACGCTTGGTCGCCACCCCTGCACAACAGTCACCAGACGAAGCGAAAGAAGGCTTACGTTTGTAGCTTCGGCCCCATCGACGTCCTCCCCGCCCGAAAGCTTAATCCATAGCAGAGCTTCCTCAACCTTCTCACTCCGGATCCGCACGGTTAGATCCCGTTGAAGCCTTCCCGCGCCCTTGACGCTGCAGACCATGGCGTTGGGTGTTTAAGCCTTGTGGGACGTCGTAGTGTGCACAGGTAGCAAACATGACTGAGGTTCGAAGCGGGCATATTGACAACATATCGACGTCGCCGTGAGTTGAAACTTAAGTCAGGAGCGGGTCACCGACAGGCTTCGCATCACTGACTTCCCACGGACGAAGTCGCATCACGATGGCGGCAAACCCCGAAGACGAGCTGGAAATCGAGCAGCACTCTCTTCATTCAGATCCTTGGAATAACAGCATTTAAGGTAGGTATCGCATCATCGCTGGTTTAGCTCTCTGCACCCTCAGCATCCCCCAGTACGGATCCCTCAAGTTTGCGGCTGAATCATACCTTGGGGTAGTGCTCAAACCTAGTCGGCGACAATGGTGTTAAGGTAGTGAGAAACGGCGCCGCTCGAGACCGCATTATTACTGCAAATTAAAGCTTCATCAACGGTGGGCGCCAGCAGTCGAACGCTGAAGTATACTTACACGTGCGTATGAGGGCGGAAAACCGATATCTCCAGGGCCTCAACCTGTTCGCGAACCCTCCTATACACCCAGTTGCTGGCCGCCAATCCTCCAACAAAGCATACCCACTAAGACTAGTTCAGGCCAATGAAGTAGGTAGGATGTTCGGTGACTGTACCTTAATCTCTGCCCTGGCCGCGACTATCTGAGCCTGTATCGCATTTATGATGCATGTTATGGACGGTTCGAAACACTTCGCTATCTCTCTCCTTGATCAAATTGAGCCAAAGTTCGCAAGCAAGAGAACTGTGAATCTCACCCTGGCAGAGTAAGCTGCCCTTCCCATATATTCAACGCCAGTTCGCTCGCACTGTCCGCGCCGAACTGAATATGGTAGTCTTCGACTTCGCTGGCGAATCTGTGTTTGGTGTGCTCGTCGAAGCAGTTCACGATCGCGTCCACGTCTTCACTAAACCGAGTGCCGGATAGAAGGCCTAAAGTAGGTCGGATGTAGAAGTTACTTGGAAATACTTGCCATTTAAATCAAACATACCCTCGACGTAGTGCCTGAATCTGGCGGTCGCGAGTGCGGCGCCTTGAAAATGGCCTGGAAGGAGAGTGTCATTGAGTATACCTCCCAGGTAGTCAAAGGTGAGGTCACTGACTCGTTGAAGTCGCTAGTTCCACAAACTTTCCGTCAGCTCCTCTGGCAAAGGTAGTCGAATCGATGGTCGTTCCCCCGAGGTCGGCGATCACAATTCCACCCTTACATCGTACAATGAGCAAAGCGCTAGAACGAGAAAGGCAGCCTCATGCTTACCTCAAGGCCGTCCTCCTGCAACCTACTGCGCAAACAGAACTCCAGACTCGCCTCGCTCTCTTTCACGAAAATAATACTCGCATGACCTTCACTTGTGTCAAGTACCCATCCGGCGAGTACAGCCGCGCGACGCATCTGCCTGTACTGCTCTTCACCCCAAGCACTCGGATGTGTCAATACAAGAACGCAGTTCTCCTCAACTGTAGACCACAGCTCCTGTCCGTGGATACGCCGAATGTGCGATTCAGCGCGGTGCAAGAGGTACCTCATGTAATCGGAAAGCACTTTCACTGCAGTCTTTCCTGGTGGTAGCGGAGGTGCAGCAATCCGTGACAAGGGAGTTCGTCCACTCAATCTCAGGCTGGGGAAAAGGTGCAGGCGAAACCTACGAAGAAAGCGAACCATGAGCGAGCGGCCTTTTCGAAAGTAAGATGACAGACATACCATTCAATCCTGGTGAATCCATTCTCAGCAGCATCAACCTCAAAACCTTCC
Organism: Coprinellus aureogranulatus; assembly: GCA_027627275.1. NCBI lineage: Eukaryota > Fungi > Basidiomycota > Agaricomycetes > Agaricales > Psathyrellaceae > Coprinellus > Coprinellus aureogranulatus. The sequence continues at coordinate 6,580 of JANDKE010001364.1, forward strand.
TTCAGGGTCTCCGCTCCGATTGCGCATGGCCTTCCTTGGTTGTCGTAATATATAACAGTGGGTACCTTGATGTCGTCTCCCGCATATTCATGAGAGGGAAACCTAAAGTATAAATCGATGTCAGATACGAAACACTCGAAGAGGAGCCAATTGCATACCCAGTCACTGGATATATCGTGGGCATCTGTCCCGGTTCGAGGATGCTAGGGTAAAAGCCATGAGCTTAGGAGGTTTAATTGGGGATGGTGAGAAGCATGGATCACCTGTAGGATATCCCACTGGACATAGTCCCGACGTCGAAAGCAATGACCAGGCGCTTCCTAGAGCCTGTATACGCATGTCGCACGGCCAACGACATGACGGAGGTGCGATACGCGGTAGATGAGGCAGATGCTCAAAACGAGTAAGCGTTTGGAGACCAGGGGAGTTCAAAAGCGAAAGCCCCTTGCGAGGAGGTGAAGCGCAAGAGCTCTGAGGAGCCAATGTAGATTGGCGGCGAGTTCCATGGCTTTTATATGTCCAGGGGAACCCTGTCCGTACACAAGATGACCAGTGACCTTTTCCCCTGAGTCCGAATCTAATCCCCTTGCCACTGTCAAGGTCGGCTCGGTTCGAATGCGCTGAGAAGCCACTCACAGATTCCAGAAGAGCTGTCATCACATATCGAGGGGTATTCTTCACAACAAATCAGTTTGCCCGATGAATTCCGTCCCGTCAAACCAGTTCACGCCCTTCGGGGCGGACGAAATTGACAGAACGGAAGGAGATACCGTAGGCCGGTTCACAAGGGATTCTTGAACCAGTTCAGCTCTACCCAAGAGGTAGCAACGATTCAGATCGGGCATGGTGATGATCAGAGGGGGGGTCGTGCGAAATAACCATAAAAGGTGATTGTTGGCAACATTGATTGTTCGCCGACGTTCGGCAAGTCGCTCACCCTCCGCCTCGTCCTTCACTTGAACATGCTATGCTAGCTTATGAAAACTTATATAGCGCGTGTTATGTGGCTGGCAGGGTATTTCTCTTAGCCTTTAGAACAGGTGACCCATTTTTCACCTTCCAGTGACCGGAAGTCATCCCTCATTTAGCCGACAAATGCACGATTAGTTTCGCGGCCACGATGGGGATGCTTCAGAGGGAAAAAGCACAAACTGAGGAGAAAAAAGCATAAGCACGGCTATACTACCGTTTGGTGCTTCTCGAGGTCATCCTCACCGAGAGAAAGGCAAGAGCGTTTGGCTTATGCCGCTCATGCCGCCCTTTCGGAACTTTCCGCTGCATCACTCTCCCTCTGATCATCACCATGACCGATCCGAATCGTTGCTACCTCTTGGAACTGGATTGATTTATGCGCTTGTGTGTACGTCCATAAATGGCTCTTGTGGATGTACGGTACTGCGGGCCTGCGGCTGCTCACCACTGTGAACACACATTAGGTACGGCCGAACCGAGAAGCCACCAAGATCGAGCCGTTCGGTTAGGCAGGGATGGCGCCGAACCACTATATTCACGTCGATATCGGCGTATCTTCCTAACCATCCGGTCCTGCCATTTTTTTTGGTTTGGATCGGAAAGAGCTAACAGTTTTGTGTTGGTTCTCCTTGTCTCCTTCACCCGCTCCGCAGCGCAGGATGCATATGCAAGATGTGTATGAATTGGAAGAGGTGGGTCCGAAACTCGGGGTTCGAGGGACGGGAGGGCGAATCGATGTCCCTATCAGGAATAGGGTGACACGATACGCCCGTTTCACGATCTTAAATCGGCTCAGCTGACGTCCTTAGTAGGCGCCCAGGGAACTGGCTCACCAACTCTTCTCGCCGTATCGAGCATGCTCACGCGTTCCAACAATGTGACAGGAAGATAGGATCGGCGGTAGAGCCAAGAGGTAGCAACGATTCGGATCGGTCATGGTGATGATCAGAGGGAGAGTGATGCAGCGGAAAGTTCCGAAAGGGCGGCATGAGCGGCATAAGCCAAACGCTCTTGCCTTTCTCTCGGTGAGGATGACCTCGAGAAGCACCAAACGGTAGTATAGCCGTGCTTATGCTTTTTTCTCCTCAGTTTGTGCTTTTTCCCTCTGAAGCATCCCCATCGTGGCCGCGAAACTAATCGTGCATTTGTCGGCTAAATGAGGGATGACTTCCGGTCACTGGAAGGTGAAAAATGGGTCACCTGTTCTAAAGGCTAAGAGAAATACCCTGCCAGCCACATAATACGCGCTATATAAGTTTTCATAAGCTAGCATAGCATGTTCAAGTGAAGGACGAGGCGGAGGGTGAGCGACTTGCCGAACGTCGGCGAACAATCAATGTTGCCAACAATCGCCTTTTATGGTTATTTCGCACGACCCCCCCTCTGATCATCACCATGCCCGATCTGAATCGTTGCTACCTCTTGTCCAGTTCATTCCTGCATCATTCAAATGGTGAACGGGGAGTACAGCCTTCAATAACGTGAAGGGATGTGATGACCTTCACGGTCCCGGGATGAGTTGATGAGCGCTTAATGTCGGGAGAAAGAGTGGAAAAGAACCAGCCGCTCCCAAATTACCAATAGATTCCATTTCCAAAGCGAACACCCCGAAGGAGAAGACATGCGGTGTCACGTACATCCCAAACCCAGGGGCCACCCAAGAACAAGCAGTCCGAAAACTGTATTCGTCCAAATGAATTCGGAGGAATTCGCCCTCGAACGGCACACCATGCCATGGCAATAATAAAGCCCAAAAATCCCATAGACGCCACAGAAGGTACGCTTTGCAAGGTGAACCGGTTCGCCCCACATCGACCTGCACAGAGGAGAGACTGGGACGCGGCCTTCCGCTGGGTAAGTTACGATTTCGGATTTTTTGGTCCCGCTCGCCCCGCTGGGCCACGCATGAGGATCTGCACGACACTCAGCCAAGACTACACTCGAGTTGCGGGAACCGCTCTCACCATGTGCAACCCCGTATTCACATCCATACGCGCTCGCGATAGCAATCCTTACTGGTTCGTGGCTCGATGTGTCTCTAGGCGGGCCGCCACGTATTGGAGGCGCAATCCTCGCTTCAACCGAGTAAGCCTAAAGCCTGCTTGTGCCAACCCAGAGGCATTGGGGCCGGGGTTAAGCAAAGGTAGACGGTCATGGTCAAGACGAAAGCTCTGAACGATGGTAGTCTGATTTCACTTAGGGTCCCGACCACGGACCTGAACTTTTCACCCCACGTGATTTCTCTGATGGAACAAACAAACGCGACGCGCCAATTAAGTGCCGCACCCCCGATGACAGAATAGGAGTATTTGAGACACTCCTTCGGATATTTGAGACAGCTGCGAGCGTCAGAGCAAATAGTAGGTAGTGTAGCATGCAATAGACAGTCATGACGCCCCCCAAACCCGTCTACAACACACCCGCTGGCCGTACCCTAGTCAAGCGAATCCTCCGTGATCATGGAATACGTCCTCACGACTACCAGCTGGATGGAATATTAATTTTTCTTGACGGAGAGTCCCTCATGGTGACGATGGCTACTGGAGCTGGGAAGACGGGGTTCTACGTGTTCACTATGATTGTGATGATAGCCATCTCTCGCGACCCTAGCTTGGCGCTCGAGGGTGCAACATTCCCAAAGAACCCGGCCATGGTAATCACTTTACCTACGAAGGCCCTGCAGGATGACATGGTGCGCTCGGATAATCTTTGTTTCTGTCCCTTTCACCAACTCATGGTGGTGATAGAAAGGGAGCCTTACCAAACTCGGCTTAGACGCTGTCGTCATCAACGGAGATGAAGAGAAGGCCAATCCGAGACTCTGGGAAGAGTGTCGAGAGAAGCACTCGATGGTTCTTGTCTCCCCGGAAGAATGCACCAACCCTAACTTCCGAAAGCTTCTAGCAAACGATGCCTTCGGAAACAGGGCCTGCCGCATGGGAGTCGACGAGGCCCACCTCTTGGTCTCTTGGGGATCGACCTTCCGAACCTCATACAAGCAGCTTGGCTTCATGCGTTCTCGATTCAAGTATAAATCGCCAACGGGTGGCATGATTCCTTTGCTTGTGACTTCGGCGACCAATCGAGAGGGGGTTCCTAGAGACACCATTGCTACGACACTCGGATTAGCGCATGGGGAGTACAAGCTACTGCGAAGGTCGAACCTCAGACCTGACATCCGAATAATTGTCCGCGAGATGTCTACTTCAGCTACTAGTGCTTCGTTCCCGGACCTTGATTGGACTCTTGACTGCAAGGGCAACACGGTGGTCTTTTGTCGAACGATAGGGTTTGGATTTCGTGTTGCCGCTTACCTCTGGAGAAAGGGGATTGCGAAGGGTATACCAAACCTTCGCTCAAAGGTTCGACTGTTCAACTCGCTGAACTCAAAGGATTTGTGAAGGGAGATGATCGTATTGAGGTGTTCCATGTTGAGGTAGCTGAAGAGCATATCAAATGTGAGGGATGCACGCTTGTTCTCCGCGATTCTCTTCTTCCGGTCCTCAAGATCAAGGGATGAGATGTCGATGTCGGGGAGCTCGCAATACGTAGCGGCTAGGCCAATGTTCATCTTGTTAACGGATCCGATACGATAGTCACGAACTCGAAGGTAATTTTGGACATTGTCGGTTTGTATGAATCCGGCTGTGGTTGCGCCAGACCCATGGGCTCGAATATGCGCCGCTTGATCTGCGGCAAAGTGCTTCAAAGAGCCTGATATCGTCGTATATGCTGGCATGATGGCGATCCTGCTGCAGTACGCCATGAAATCGACAGGAGTCGAATAAGAGAAGGCTAAGAGGCCCAGGGACAGAGGGAGGATCCGCGCCTCGCTGTTACGCTTGTAGAGTAATGACGAAAGCGCATGCGTAACTACCTGTGGCAAGCGTGTTAGCGCCCAACAAACAAACAAAGCCAGATGTAACGTACCAAATTGGCTGGTCGCCGGGCGTTAATATTCCCATCTGCCTTAGCAACTTGACTGGTTTGGACTCTCACAGCGACTACTGACCCTTCCCCTACTGTTCCCTGAGCTCCGGATTCATTCGTTCCGCCATTCTGCGTTGACTGCACCTGAGTAGCGCCTGGCGCACTCGTCGGCACTTCCACAGCCTTCTCTGGGTCGACAGGCATCCATCTTGGCGGCGGCGGCGGCTTCGGTACTGCGGGTCCATCTCCTGTAATCTTGGACATCAGCGAGAACGATAGCGGTAGCACCTTGCGCGAGATTCCTTCGACCGTCTCAACGGTTGAAAGCCCGATGCGCTGCCACTCTAACCGACTCATCTCCTTTGATTTCTTCCGAGCGGATGCATGGAGACCTGCTTCGGGCTTGACAGCCGCTGAAGCTTCTTGGTGGACTCTTGTAATACACTTCTGAGCAGCGTAGGATGTGAGTGAGTGAGGGGCGGACAGGCTTGATTTCGGCGTAGTGGACTTCGGTGCTGAACATCTGCTCCTCGCGCTCGATCCGCCCGTCTGGGTGGTTGTCCCATAGCCGTAAGATCTCCCCGGGGGTAACCAGAGATTCGCCTCGCAGAAATCGAGAGATAATACCGGCGTGGCGGTGTGAGCGAGTGATAGTGCCAGGGTGAAGGAAGGCGAAGCCGAGCATCCCGGCGAAACTCCAATTCAGGTCGTCGATGGCGTCGCACAGCCTATCGAACTTTTCATCGTCCAAGAGTGGCTCGTTTTGCTTGCTCGGCTGCTGAGGGGTGGTGAAGGCGTCGAAGGATGGCATAGCGTAGCCGTTGAATGGGCTGGCTTCGGTTAAAGGGCCTGCATTGCCTTTCTTGCGGCGTTTAGTGGATGGCGTCTCTGCGGGCGGCTGGTTCTCATTGTTTTCTGACTGACGCTTGCGAGAGCTAGACGGTGCGGGTGATGAAGAGAAGCTATCTGGTCCTTTATTGCGCACTGCACCGAATTTAAGCAGCATCGTTGAGGGGCAAGAGCTAAGCGAAACGCGACGCGCCCTAATCAACGGCGGTCACGCGGATCCCTTGGGCGACAAACATTCTGGCACAGCCTCTCCCACCTACTAAATAAGGAAGGAGAATTTCAACTACGTGGTAGAGGGCGCGCGTGAAATCAGACTACTATGATGTTGTCCCCTGTAACGCAGTGAAAGGAAGATTCGACAATCATCATTGTCAGTCTGACTACGGGAGACTAGAACGATGGGCCGACTTCCAAAACGTCAGAATTCTCACGGACGTCGCTGCGCGCGGCAGATGCCGAGGGACGTTCGGGCGATTGGCCAGCCAATTGACTTTCGCAGCGAGCCTTGCGATATGAGGTACTATGCAAGCGACAAGTAATTGAGGGGAGATAAATGTGATACAGTGACCGTAGAATGGTTAGGGCGGCGAGATTGAGGCAAGCTGGGATAAGCGGTATGCTGCAAAACAGACACAACATGCTCATTCCCCCCGGAAACCCTCGAGCTAAGTTTCGCTCGCTTTCACCGCTAAAGTCCGTAGACTACCGTTGCAGGGCCACTAAGTTCCATTTAGCACTGTGCTCACAATTAACCGAGCGGCTGCTTACCGCTTTTCCACTCCCTGTCCGGAAGAAAAGAGGTAAACGACGTCAGTTATATTGGGGCACCGTAAGGGCAAAAGGCACCCACATTCTCGAAATATGCTATCTGAGCCTTCAACTCCGTCAATCCAAGAAGCAAGACGACGTCGTAGCGAACCACCTGGTACCAGGTCCCAATAGAAGATCTACGCCACACGGGCTGTACCCTCGATATGTCGGCCTCGATGGTGCAAAGTACAGAAATAGAGTCTGCGAGGTCAGTGAGCCCGCCGCCGGGGTTCGCGGTACAATTACGACTGACCAGAATTTTCATTCACCCATAGCGGTTCAGTTGGGAGGCCGGGGTAGGCAAGGACGGGAACATTGACAACATTCTCGAAAGGCACTGTTGGATCAATGTCCTTGGAAAATGTCTGTCGGAATTCTTGTTCTGCGTTGACCCTAGAGTCCTATGCAGAAACGTCAGTGGATACTACCCACCTCAACGACACCGGCTGTCAGACACGCACTTTGCAAAGAAGGGCGCAAACAAGTCTGGGAGAACCCATTCACTTGTAACTGGGCGAAGAACGATGCCGGCCCGTCGCTGCAGGTGGTGAGGACGTCGATGTCGAAGACAGTGCAAACAGTGGTGCCGTAGGTAGCACGCGCAAGTCTGCTAGCGACAAGATTATCAAGGTAGAACAAGACAGCGCCGCTGGCGACGGCCCCGTTCCTGTGGAATCCAAGTTGTAACAGATCGGCTGATGCCCCGGGCGGCGAAGGGTACTTACCCATACGTATCTGGGCGAAACGCTAAAATGCCGAACGGTTCTAGTTCATTGCGAACGCGCTCGTGAAGCCAGGTATTCGTTGAGAAACCCCCGACGAGACATACGGACTGCCAAGAAGGTTCAGTTGTGCGCAGGAGGTAAGAAGGGACAGAAACACGAACCTTGATCTCCGTTTTGGCTACCGTACGCTGAGCGTGTATCGCATTGACGAGACAGGCAACAGACGGTTCGAAGAATCTAACTATCTCGCGTCTTTGAGGGAATACAATCCATTAGACAGAGAACAGGAGAGGCAAGGTGCCCGCTCAGATTACCGGTATCGGCGAGAACGTGCGTAGATGCGGCTCTTAGGACCTTGTATCACAATTTTTCTGACAGTCTATAGCAGGCATCGTTTCGGTAACCTAAGTTCTGGACTCTTGCTCCAGCACCGATACCCGGCATCAACCCCCTCAGATCCTGGAGAGCAGGTGGAGATGAGCTCCGCCGACATCCTGGCATGAAGAAACACCTCACTTTTCACTCCTTTATTCAGCACCGGCTCACCTGTTCTCCCCCAAGAGTGCCCTTCGCCCACCGTCTCGAAGCGCCCCAAATCCATTATCTCTTCCGTGTAAGTACCGCACCTTGCGCCATTCACTTGTTTCCTTACATTCCTTTCAAAGGAGACAGCGAGGCCTCAATCACCTCACCTAGTAGTAGTAGACGGAATGGCTGGAGAACACCATGTAGCGTCCACCCAGGCTACCCCTCCTGTTCTTCCCAACACCACTGTCCCTGAAGATGACCTGGCCGACAGGGTCACCGAGAAGCGCTCTGCTGGACTCTCCGTCGAGGAGGGGCCTGTCTCCAAGAAGAATGGTGCTGATGAAGGCGGAGAACGCTATAACTGGTATGTTGCATTTCATACCATCGTACCCAACATTGACTGATTTTTCGTCAGGGATCATTGAGTACAACGCTGCCATCCTCGACATCGATG
>JANDKE010001365.1:0-14838 GCA_027627275.1 Coprinellus aureogranulatus
TCGGACCTCGCGAAAGCGACGGCTCAACACAAAGCAACTGCTCCACACCTAAGCGAGCGCTAAGCGGTGGCTCCGAGGCAGGTATGTCCATATCCGGGCCAAGACGCCAAGAATGAATTAGACTTCCTCCGCTCGAGCACAAGCGACGGCTACGCGAACCTTTGATCGGGACGCGAGCTAAGAATAGCGGCACATACCAAAAATAACCTGCAGGTTCCTGGGCGCTTAACCCAAAGACCGAGCAGGCAGGGGAGATAACCCAGAAAGTGGGACAACATGGGTTCAAGCAGGTCTCGGCATTGCGTCGAGAGCCTTCTCGGCCACATGTTGTTCTAAAAAAAGAGACTCGCGAGCGCACCAGAGTTCAACCTCGTACCTTAAATTAGCGCGTTCAACACGCGTCTACCTAATACCAAGACTGTTTCTCTGTTCTCGGCGTTCTATTCTTAGTCTCTCTCCTATTTTCTATCGTCATTTCTCTCCTATTTCTCAATGGTCCATGTGCGAAGCTAGAGTATAAAAGCCATGTACAAAATCCAGATATATCATAGAAAGTTCACCCTAGATTAGAGCCAATCAAAATCTGTGCAAACACCATTTCTATCGAGTGACATTCTACCGTTAAGTCAGCAGACGCGCGAGGCTTGGTTAAGTTCGCGTTTCAGTTCTTGAAGTTAGGAAATCGGTTTGGAAAGGATCAGGGATCGGAGTATCGCGTTGCCCAAGCGTCTAAGTAGTCCAAGGGATACTTGAGAGCAGGTAGACGGATCTCGCAAAGGATCGTTTAAGAAGGAAAAGACAGAGAGAGAGTTCTCGAACAAGCAAGACTATATTGGTCGCCCCTCGAACTTGTGCAGTAACGACTTGCGAGGTTCTATTGTACAAAGTCGAGCACTTGGTACATCTACACCTTACCTTTCGCCCACGCTTCTCGCATGTGTATCTATCGCTCCCCTTACTCTAGGTGGTGTGTGTGTGTTGGTTGTTGGTTGTGGTTTGGTGTTGGTGTGTTTTGTATGTGTCTTCGTGCATCGTCCCAGGGTCGCAGTGCTTCAGCGGGTGAGGTATGAGACGGCCGAGTATCATACTCTTCTCGTCAACAATGTAGTTCCAGGGCTTGGGCACCTCGATACGTTCACAAATCCAGTTGCATTGTTCCTTGTTGGGGATGAGCCTGACATACTGGTAGCCAACAGCGCCGGCTGAAGTCGTGTTAGTTATTCCATTCCCGGCTGTCCCAGAAAGGGCGGCTCACAGTAGATGTGTCGTGAACTCCGGTATTATCTTATCTCATCTTATCTCTCCGATCTTATCTTTTTCTTTATCTTATCTCAGCCCCTTTATTGTTCTCCTTGTTGTTCCCTTCCGCGCTGCCACACTCCCCTTGTTTCCACACGACGCACTGCCTTGTACTGCCGCCCTTATTGTTCTCTCCATTCTTGCATTCTTCTTTATTCTTTGCATTGCCTCGCACTGCCTTGCTTATTGTCTTTCACTGCTTCGCGCTGCCTTCTTGTTTTCTATCTTGTTTCCATTTTAGATCACCTTATTGTTCCCCAACGTATATAAGCCTACATACCTTAGCCTGTATTCTCCATTCTGACCTCTTAGTCAATCCACCGCTTGTCCCCTGCTCTTACTCTTGAGTGGCTATAGAGTTGTTCTCTTAGCCGCTCTGACCTCCGCTCTACTGCTCTACCGCTCGCCGTATCTGCCCCTATCGCCCACGCATTCGTGACAAGATGTGTCTGCAGAGTGATATGATGTTGAGAGGTTTCATAGTCTTCTTGCCCTCCGTGGCAAATTGGGGAAGAACTCCGGGACCAAGAGTGATTTTGCTGTCGAGGTTGCGGTCGGTGAAGCCATAACGGCTGAGCTTGAGCTCGGAGGCTTGACGTCAGCGAGGTCAGCGTCAGGGATTCCGAAAGGGTCGAGTTCCGCAAGATAGTGGCCACGAACTTGGTGCGCACGGACAAGGAGTTGCACCTATTCGAAATGAGCCAATGAATCAGAAGAATGAAGGAAGCACGAACCTGAGACAGATGTCCAAGTCTACACCAAATCCTGCATACAAGGCGGTTGCGCCATTGCTGATGGCTGGGCACAGGGAGAGTTGAGGGTTGAGGAGGGAATGGTCGCGGTCGAGTCGATGACGGTGAGTGATGACGTGGTAGCTAACTGTGAGCCATCACACGCAGCGACGCCAAACATGACCACACAAAGGCAATCAAATGTGTCTCGCAAAACCCTGCAGTAACAGAACGATCTCTCCTTACGGTCGGACTCGTAATTTCTGTTTAAGTACAAGCTTTCTTCCGGACTCGTAACATGCCATGCGCATGTCAAACTGAGCAAGTTACGTCCCAACTGTAAGTGGGGAGAGTTCGATCTTAGATTGATAGCGAAGATAAAGAATACATGAGATGCACCTGTAAGTGGGGAGAGTTCAATGGAGACTCATCCACTTACAGTGTGGACTATATACTGTGAAGAACAATGAGAAGCCTATATGCATAACAACAAGGTGGAACAATAGATGTTCTATATATAGAGAATAAGAGAACAAGAGATAAGAATGAAGATAAGAGAACAATAAGTGCGACTCTGTGCGAGTACAATGGAAGCGGTTGTTGTTCTCTGGAATACAACAACAATAAAGAAGAGTTTGAAACAGATGTGTCTTTGTGGAATAGTGGAATGACATGTGCATTGTATTCCAACAGCGCAAGTGATGGTGACTACACAAGTCGGTCTGTGTGCTGTAATGAAGGGTGGGCTGTAGGTGCATGCATGTAGGCACTTGGTTGGATTGCACCTATCAGTAGTGTACCACATTGAATATATGTGATTTCGAATGCCTAAGCAGTGCCTAAGATGACATTGATCCTGTGTCCAATGTTGTGGTAGACTGCTGGTTTATGCATTGTGCTAAGCATGGATTATTAGCTAAGAATAACCTTGGTACCTGGAACCACTGAGCAGAGAATTTTGATGTCAGTGCCAAGATTTTATTTCCAGAGGCCCTTTGAGGTAAGCTTGACAACTTGTCATACACACAGAAACTATCCAGGGTTTGGAGGCTGCAAGCAAATGGCAAGGCATTGGACCTTGGGCAGCATTGTTGTGCGCATACCAGCATTCTGGCACTGGCAGCGAGGTCATTGAACTGATGCCACTTCCAAAACAGGGGCAAAACTCTGAAAAGTGGCTCCAGACAGGGACCCTGGAAGTGAGAGCATCAGATTGCAAGCCTGGATCTGTCAAAGGTCCAAAAAGGTGACTGCAAGTTACTGAACAAGCCATGAAACAGCACTTAAGCAAAGTGCAAGATTGCCTACTGCAAAAAACAATGCCCCCTGCCTGGTTCGAACAAGCGACCTCATCATATCGTATTTGTACATGTGTACGAGTGATGCGCTCTACCAACTGAGCTAAAGGGGCTGTTGGTAGTGAGCGTTTGACGTTTATCTCGTTCCATCTTTTTCAGGAAAGGAAACACGGGCGAAATATACGCGCCCCGCGTTTTTGGAGCGCGAAACTAGATCCGGACGCCACTGCGGCGGAAACAAACGTGCGGGGGGACCAAGGTTGCGTGCTAGTCCACCTACTACCTAGCCAGCGTTATAGTTACGCCGCCAAATGAAAGGGATTGGATAGGCGGAGTGCCGGACTGAGAGTCCCAGATATCGAAGAACGCCTCAGCTTCGGAGCTGTTGGGCGATTCACGGACAATACGAGGCCTAAACTTAGGCCAGTAGAAGTCGCGAAGCGGACTTTGCCTGAAGGCCATGTCCACATCGCCAGACTCAGTGCGCTCAACATGTTGCAGCAGCAACAAGGAAGCAGTGGATAACTGAAGCCTCTAGGTCAGGGTACTGAACTAAATGCATTAGAACTACATAGGCACTGGGGATGTCATTGCTAGTGCCCCGGAACGGGCCACCAACCTTCAGGGCGAGTCGGACCACGTCCCTCTCGCCACGCTTCTGCCCCTTGACCAAGTTACGCGTCAACACAAGGGGCGCACCATCAAGGGCGGCTCCGATGAGGAGGCGGCCTTCATATTCCAGATCAACACTGGTCTGGCTGGTCTCCTGCATGGACTGGGTCCCCTCGATACGCCTGAGGCGGTTGAGGATTTGTCCCAGAACATTGCTGGCGTGTTCTCTGGAGCGTGGCAGGCCCACTCAAAAGGGTACACCATCACCGTCAAGTCCAAACCGTGGTGGGGCGAGATGTGTCAGACGGCGTATGACGAGTACAGGGAGGATAACTCTCCGGATACTCGTCGTGCCTTTCGGGCTGCTGTTAGAGCGGCCAAGCGGGAGTTCTTTGACGAAAAGGTCACAGAAATCTCTATCGATCACAAGCGTCCCTGGGATCTCATGGCGTGGATCCAGGAGCGCAAGAACCCTCCGTGCGAGGCCATCCAGTTCAATGGACAGCCTTGTCACACTGCGGACCAGCTGTGGCAGGCGCTTCATGGCACCTACAACGCTGCAAACAACCGACCGGTTGACCTGTCCATTTTGGACGATCTCCCTACCCTGGCGGCAAGGGAGTGGCCTGAGTTCTCTGAGCTAGAGCTTAGGCAGGCGCTCGAGGCATGCTCGTCTCGCTCTGCTCCAGGTCCCGACCACGTTACGTGGCGGCACCTGAAGGCTATCCTGTCAATACCTGACTACACGGTGTTGATCCTCCGCTTAGCAAATGCCTGCATCGATGTGGGGCACTGGCCAAAGCACTTCAAGGACTCGCTGTTGGTTATCATCCCGAAACCGAACAAGCCGGCCTATTCTACCCCGAAGGCGTTCCGGCCCATTGTGCTGTTGAACACCCTTGGGAAGCTTCTGGAGAAACTCATCTCCAATCGATTCCAGTTCGATATGATCAAGTACGACTTGGTCGATCCGAACCAAATGGGCGGAGTGCGCCAGCGCTCCACCGAAGACGCCGGCCTCTTCCTGACGCACCTCGTGCGGACAGGCTGGGTCAAAGGGTATCATACTAGCGTCGTCGCCTTCGACATCGCTCAGTTTTTCCCCTCAATAAACCACCAGTTCCTCCTGGTGGTTCTGCGGAAGCAGGGTTTCCACCCCAAGGTGGCAACCTTCTTCGCGTCTTATCTGGTGCAGAGGTTCACTCGTTATGCGTGGAACAACTTTGTGTCAGATCCTATGCAGGCAGATGTAGGCGTGGGTCAGGGCAGTGCCCTGTCTCCGGTCCTCTCTGCCCTCGTTGTTGCTCCTATCATGAAGCTCTATCGGATAAAGGAGGTGGGCCTGGGCACCACCCTTATCACATTTGTCGACGACGGCACCATCGCCGCCCAGACCGACTCCGTTGAGATGAACTGTCGTATGCTGTATCATGCGTACGCGTTCATCCATGCACTCTTCACCGCCGCTGGTCTTGTCCTCGAGCATGACAAGTCTGAGGCGTTTCATTTCACGAGGGCCCGCTCTGGCGCGGATAGGCCCATCGATCTTGGCTTTGCCCCTCATACGGGCGCCACTCCTCTCAGACCCAAGAAGTTTTGGCGCTATTTGGGTTTCTACTTCGACCAGAGACTCACGTTTGCTGAGCACATCCGGTATTATTCCACCAAGGCCCTCACCACCGTCATGGCGATGAGGATGCTTGGCAATTCCACTCGCGGGCTTTCGCCCAAGAACAAGCACATCCTTTACCGTGCGTGTGTGGTCCCGATCGCCACGTACGGGCACAGGCTGTGGTTTTACGAGGGCGCCAAGAATGTTGGCGCTCTCAAAACACTGTCCAGCATGCAGCGTAAAGCAGCCATCTGGATAACGGGGGCGTTTCGCACGTCTCCCACTGGTGGATCCGAGCTTCTTGCTGGCCTTCCTCCTATCCGTCTCCATCTGCGTAAGCTGTCTGAACGGGCGTCTACCGGACGGCGACGCTATCTGATACGCACCCACTGCGCTCCCTCATGCCCGAGGAGATGCGGAAGGGCGCTAAACCTCACTATTCCGCGGCCTGCTGGCTCACGCCTCTCAAGCGAGAGAAGGTGCGGGATGCTATCTCACAGACAGCGAAAGCGCTGCCTAAACTTACAGAGTCCTTCCAACCCTGCGCGGAGGAAGCGGCTCCAGGTACCCAACTCATGGACCTCTTTGCGGACCAGGTCGATTTCAATGTGTTCAACAAACGCCGGGAGAATGCCTTAGACGTCCCCCGCACTGAACTCAACACTATCTGGAACTCTGCGAGAGTTCGCCACGATGCCTTGCTCATTGGGACGGATGCGTCCGTTCCCAAGGACAAGCATTTTCAAGTGGTCGCGGCCTACTGTTGGGAAGAAGGCCTCGACGATTACGAGCTTGAGCCGGGATGTGTCCTGGCTGGCCGTGTCCTGTCCACGGATGCGGAGCTCACCGCTATTCGGTTTGCCCTCTGCCGTGCCGTCCTTCGGCCTGGGTGCAACCGTATTGTCCTGTTCACTGACTCGATTGCCATGGCGCGTCGAGCAGTGGACCCGTCCGTCCATTCTGGGCAGACGCACTCCCTTGCAGTCTGCAAGGCCCTCGCGACGTGGTTCTCTGGTCATCCAGAACGCTCCGTCTTGTTTGTGGAGACCCCCTCCAAGCTGAAGTGGGGCATTCACTACCGTGCGCACCAGCACGCAACTGGCATGGCTCCCATTTGTTCGGGAGGCCACCCGGCTATATCTCTCTCGACAGCGTCCGCAAGGACGCGGCCAACTCTGCCTTGGACCGTTGGACTACTCTGTCCAGGGACCCGGATTATTGAGGGCATCAGTTTCTAGTGCTGCGCGATCCGAAAGGAAAGCCCCTCCCTCCCGCGTATGCCAACAGCGCGCCTACCTCCGTCACGTCAATGGCAACCCCAAGATGTGTGTGTGCTTTTGCCGCACTATTCTTAATCATGCACCTATCGGGGAGTACTACGTTCGTAGTACACAGCTTTATGTGCACAACTGTGTGGGTGTGCGCAAGTGTGCGGGAATGTGCGCATGTGTGCGGGATGTGTGCAAGTGTGCGGGATGTGCGGAATGTGTGCAAGTGTGCGATGTGCAAAAGTGTGCAATATGTGCATTTGGATGTCTATACGCCTTCATTGTTGCCATCGGTCTATGATGTATGCTGAGTGCTCCTTGATTTTGGGTGTTGTTATGTTACATCATAGTCACCAGTGTGTTTCATTCCCATCATAAATTGATGTAGCATGAAGATCATTTGAAAAGTGTGCACATATGTGTAACATGTGCATCTGTGTGCCAATATGCTCCTCTTGTTGCCACCAGTCTATGAGTACATTGAGCGCTCCTTGCATGTTAGCGCTCCCAGCAGCGCTCAGTTCCCGGCTCCCTCGTCGCCTTCTTCGACACTTCAAGTCCGTGGGCAAGGTGAAGCCTTGGTGCCACCTTCACTCAAGCCTTCGCAGGGCAAGTCTCCCGTGAGTACCCCTCACAAGCGGGGTCTTTCGACCTCGACGAAGACAAACCTGGTCAACTCCAAAGCGTCGGAGAACGAGTCCACATCCCGAAGTACTTCGTCTTCTAAGCCCAGCGGTCCGATCACTCAGGCCACAGCTTCCAAGAAAACTCCTGAAACCAGCTGGTACGTTGTTACTCGGGGAACCGTTGTCGGGGCCGTGTACAAGTGGTTAGCTCTCCACCTTTTGCCGTTTGAGGTTTCTTGCTGATGGCTGATTGCAAACAGGTCGAAGACACAGTCAGTAACTTCGGGTTTTCCCCACCAGTGTCAAAGCAAGGGTCTCGACTACACTGACGCTGTAGTTAATTTCCTCGAAGCGGCCTTGGATCCCGACGTCAAGATCGATTCGGAGACGGGAAGGGTTGTGGGTATACATAATATAACCACGGTGCGGGAGTTGACGGACTGGACGAACGCACATCAGGCGTAGAGGGCAGTGATTAAAGGCTATCGATAACGCAAATGTACCATCATGTCTATCTATTCACTTGTATTTTCTCATAGCTCCTCATTCAGGCAGTAGCACGTTTGAATGTGGTGCATGCAGCAGGTATTTTTTGCAACGTTCAGTCGCACATCTCCGGGTCGAGCACGTTTGGGGTGATGATGCGACATTTCAAGGCGTTTATCCGCAGGGAATCCGAGTCCGAGGCGTAGGCCTTGATCGACTTCGCGGTCGCATTCTGATGTACCGCGGCAAGGAGTTCCGCTACCTTGTGACTCGATTGACCTTCGTTATATAGATGGCAAGCCTTGAATGGCATCCCATAGTTCTCGTGAGCTATCGATCCTGAAAGGGTCCCCCTCCTCGTCTCGTTCGATATGTCCTACTCCCTTTCAGCCTCTTCGCCTTTCCAACAAAACCAATGGGCGTGGGGGGAGGCGCCAACCGAGGCGGCCTCCTCGGGTGACCTAGTCGTGTCAAGCCTTGCTTATACATTTTCCAGTATGTGTCACGAATCCCCAGCGCTACCGTCACTCCTAACATCACGGACCTAGGAGTTGAATTAGGCGGAGGGCCTGAAGCTCAGGGAACGGTTTCTATTGCAGCACCGAGCTTCCGTGACGCCAGCATGTGTGAGTTTGGAACATACTATGAGCTCACGGAGCGATGTACTAACCCAGATCGGTCGCTCAGCCATAGATTTCGACCATCGTTATTGGATCTCTCAGCTTAGAATCCGTCGCTTTCACCCCGGAACAGCCATTCTGACACCCAATCTCGAAATTCTCTCAAAATTGAGCAACATATACGGACAGGGAATCTCACGTTTCCAGTTCCGCCAGATTATGAGGGAGTGCAACCAATGTGGCAACGTCTGTTTTGTCGATAGGCGCCATCTCCATCGTTGCCCCAAACCGCCGATCGACTGCCAGGCACACAGTTTCGACTTTTTTGAAGCTATCCTGACACGGTATGAGAGCGGTGGGCTGCGACGCGCAGACATCTTCGAACTTTTCACCCGATGCGGCCGCTGCGAACGCATTTGCATGGAAGGAACAGTTGGAACTCATGAGTGTCCTTATTAGAGTAAGAGCTAAGCGATTTGTACTCCCATTAAATATTCCTACTATTCTTCTAGTTTGACTACCCTCCTTGGACGCCGTAACCGGGTCAGAGTGTATTCATACTTTGCTTGATACCTACGATTTACCACAACTTACCCAGGCTCTTCACCAACTGCTCTTCTGATTTATACACCTTTGAACTCTACATGGCGCCCTGGAAGTTGCCTATTCACCCATAGGATACCACTCCACTCCCCTTCTGCATCTGATGGTCAAGCGCAGCGGGATGAGGCATGAGGCATGAGCATTCTAGGGCAGGCTATGACAGTTCAGTGTAAACTTGACAATTAGAGCGCCACAGTGCTATACGCCCGAGAATGCAATCAAGACTGCCCTAGGCTGAGCCGTACATGGTACGACCCTACCTATTCCCGATAGGGCGAAGAGCAGACACTGCAAGCCCTTCGCCTCTGAAAACGGAAAGCAGGCTAAAGGAACCTGGTCAACCCCTGGTCAAACCAAGATAACCTGCTGATGCAGCAATAGTCAAGGCATATACATCTGGTGCTTTCGGCACGCAGAAGCTGGATTACATTTTCTGACGACTTGCCGGTAGAACTTTAACAGGGCTCACCACAGGCTTACCAGATGCCCTATCCTTGCGCGATGCCATCAAATCAACCTTGCCAAACCTGTGACGCTCGAATTTCCTGATGCGCGTGGCTTGCGCTCCTCCATGAGCGTCAACGCGATTCCTTTTTTGCCTCAATATTCCACTCCTTCACAGGGCATCATAGCTATCTTAAACTTCATCTCGAGAGACATAGCATTTTTTCTGCTTTTTAAATTTTGAGGCGATAGTTGGGGAATAAAGCCCTTCCCCGTGATCGTGGGACTACCGGTGATCTAATCTCATTCTGGCGCGCTCGGGCAATTCTCTTCTTTCTCTTACCACTCGCACAGAATGGCATCCTTCCCTGGTAGCTACACCGGAGAGTCTTCTTTAGAAGTTACTAACGCACGTCACAGCTCGCAAGCACGTTACAAAGACCTTCGAGGCGCTGGTTGGCCTCCTTCCAGCAAATGAGCGTACCAAACCTCAGGTCCTGCTTGTTCAAGGCGGTGTGCAAGAGTTCCGCAATGACACCGACAGAGAGATTATCTTTCGCCAGGAGTCCAACTTCTACTATCTGACCGGCTGCGCCGTGCCATCGTCTTTCCTGTTAGCAGTGTACCAGGCGGGAACTTCACTGGAGCAGCAAGCGCAGCTCGATCTCTTCATCCCGAAGGCCGAGCTGGCTGATATCATGTGGAGTGTGCCCCCTCCTTCCCTCGACGAAGCCGTGGATCTCTTTGACGCCACCAAAATTGATCATCCAGCTTCTCTCCCGAGCACCATCGAGACGGTTCTCAAGGCCTACCCTGACGCCCTCTTCCATACTCTTCCCAAGAACTCTCCGCTCTTCCCTCCACTCCCCACACAGTACACAGACATTGTGCTGCAATCCGATGGTGCTGTTACCGATGCCTATCTGCTCCCTGCCTTGCACCGTGCGCGGTTAACCAAGGATGAGGTCGAGATCTCCCTGATCAGGAAGGCTAACGAGATCAGTTCCCGAGCGCATGAGACTGTTATGCGCGTCCTCGGTCAAGCCGTGCAGGGAAAGATNAAGGCGGGCAAAGAGGCTGGTGTTGAGCGTCCCTTGCTACCGTCTGAGTGGTTGATCGAGACGGAGGCTGAAGCAGAGGCCATCTTTGTTGCNTCTTGCCGCCGCGAAGGGTGGGTATACGAACCACATNCGNATGTNACTNCTNACANGACANATTCATCAGATCTATCCACCAAGCNTATCCTCCCATTGTGGCTGCCTCTTCCCGTGCCTCNACGTTGCACTACTGCTGCAACGACAAGGCGTTTGCATGGGGACCCATCAAGCCCCACGATCATCTGAATAGGGATCCTCTCTCNGACGCCAAGACGAAAGAGTTTGTGCCCCAAGTCCTGCTCATTGATGCTGGCTGCGAGTGGAATAACTACGCAGCTGACATCACACGTACTATGCCTGTAGGCAANGGNGGCAAGTTCACGAAGGAGGCAAGGGAGATNTACGAGCTGGTTCTCGAGATGCAAAAGCAGTCCTTTGACGCTCTCAAGCCNGGCTTCCACTGGGANGGCATTCACTCNATCTGCCACCACGTCCTCGTCCGTGGNTTCCAGCGTCTCGGCATCTTCAAATCNCCAGACTCGCCNAACTCGGGNTCATGGAACTCGGAGGAAGCGATCCTCGCCTCTGGNGTTGGGGCTGCCTTCTTCCCCCANGGTGTTGGCCATTCTCTCGGNCTCGANGTCCATGACGTCCCCAGCGCCAGCAAGCCGAAGGACAATACCACCATCCCGGACACTACTCCCGATCACGAGAGCTTCTACAACTACCTCAGACTGAGGTTACCTCTGGAGAAGGGCATGGTCGTCGTATGTGTACCTCTCTTTATGCCAAGATGAAAGTATGCTGATGAAGGGTATTTGTAGACTGTCGAACCTGGTATCTATTTCTCCCCTCACCTCCTTGCTTCCATCCGTGACTCCAAACACATCAATCACGACGTACTTGCTCGATACGAGCCCGTTGGCGGCGTACGTATCGAGGACGTTGTGGTCATCACAGAGACAGGGTACGAGAACTTGACCACAGTCAGGAGTGATGTGGAGTGGGTTGAAAGTGTTTGCTCTGGAGCTGCTTAACGATCCTATACGTCGAACCCGCGCGCTCGGCTCAGCCACCCCCGACCATTCAACGCCTCACGCTCCAAGCTGTCATGCTTTGCTTTGGCCTCCCTGCAATAGGAATTTCTAAACTGTACTGATAGTATGTCATCGACACGTGGATTCAATATCATTCGGTATCCCTTCTTCTTTCTCCTCTCGGTTCCACCGTCAATTTACAGCACGGTATTCGGAGTTTCTGCTTCTTCCGTTTACCCCAACTAACGAGCTCACACTTTCCGAATCAAGAGAGCAAGATGGAAAGTCGGGCGCGCAGGGGCGTCGACCCCAACGAGTGACGCCCGTGACGTAGCTCAAGCTTGGGTTCTTTGCACCACTTTATACAAGACACCCATGGAAGCTCGCCTATCCCGCTCGAACCGCGACCAACTACCCCTACAATCTCATCTCTCCTATCTACCATGGATCCCGCACTTATGACTCCCTCCGACGTGCTCTACGAGCAGAACCTTCCCAAATACCTCGAGCTCTTCACGGAGCTGCTCGCCAAGCCGAAGGTTTCGCCATCAATCATTTCCAATATCATCATCAACGACCATACGACCGCCGTCCCCACCGCCCTCGCCCTCTCAACATACGCCGTCGCGAAAAGCAAGCCCACGTCGACCGACCGCATACTCAGCACCGTTCAGACCGCCCTCGATGATGACCACGTACGAGCGGTGCTCCTCACGGATGACGTCGACCACATACCCGAGGAAGTGTTCTATGTGTTCGACAGGGAGTTCAACGAGCACATCAGCGACGAGATTTACGTCCCACACAGCAAAGACTTGATGGATACAGACGAGTTGGAATACCCCAATGCGGAAGACGAATATATGGTGGTGAAGGCGACGTTGGTGCAATCCTTCGCGGCAAGGCTAGGTTTGACAGATTCAGTCCACCACATTCGCGTCGCCAGGCAAGGGCTAGGCCTTGAAGATATCAGGGAGGATTCGAAGACAAGGGAAGTGTTGGCGACAGCAGCTCTGGTAGTTTTCCTCGTGTTAGGTGCGGAGAATGCGGCAAGGGCGATCGCGGCGGAGGGAGGCAGTTATCAAGGCGTATTTGCTGCTCTTATGAATATCAGGAGGAGTGGTATATTGAAGTCGAATGCTGCGCGTTCTGCTTTGGATGTGAGTACATATCTCACCTACTTACTACCTGCTGTGCTCACAGTATTCTAGAGAGTAATACTGAACGTCGAGGCTCAGACAAACGAACGGAGAACGGCAGAAGAAGTTTGGAAAACGCTGTTTCCATGACTTGTAGAAATCCCTTGAAATAAAAATGAACATCTTTACCCGCGCCTCACGATCTATCTCGCACTTTCCAGGGTTCAGGAATTCACAAGTGCTGGCTGGGCGGCTGCAGTTGTCAGCGGTGTCGAAGCGCTTCACCCCACATTCTGTGACGTCATATTTAGACGCCCATTGCCTTTTCCGAAGGTCTTCTTTCATGCACGGGTGCGCAGCGCCGAGCTGATGCGACACAGTCAAAAGTTTGGAAATCAATAGTAGATGGGCTGGCGGTGAAGTGCTTCAACAGCGCGCCCCAGCAATAGGACGCAATCAGTGGTTCTGGAAGCATTCCGACTCGGTCTCTTACACAAGCCCCTATCTCAGTCTGAGCCTCTGGCGCCCGAGTCGGCAGTCACTGACCAACGAATAGAACAGATCCTGTGAGTGGCCTACCTACAGAAAAAAAGCATGCGCTCTGGTATGGATTAGGGTCCAGTGTCCCCACACAGGGCCGTAACACAATCGGCGTCTCTTCCACGCTCCCCACCGTTTCTCGTAACGCTTCGATATTGAGTACTGGTCAGATTGCTTCATAGAACCAGTGTAGATACGAGGAAAAGCCACAGTCAGGATGGCCCTACATGGTGCAAAGGAGCGTGTCCTCCAGAGTTCCGGTTGTCCTTCCAGCAGCACAGGGCCACAGGCAACCGGCAGTGATTCGGCTGTTNTAGACGCCCAGGATGATGAGGACTGCTTGATGATCATGATGCCTCCTTGTGCTCACAAACCATCACCAAATGGTGGGCACAGTCCAGGGAATCGTTTCAACTTGCCTCTATTCTTCTTCCATCTCCTCAAACTCGCCGTGCCTATGGCCTTGTAGCCTACCCACACTCCTTTCAAGCCACCAAATACCTTGATCGAACGACATGGCACGATACTGTCCTCCCCGTCAGCTCATGCTGATACCCGACTTCGAGCCTCAAACCAAGGGAATAGTCCGCCCGAATGCACCCCAGCGTCTCAGTCTGGCCGTAATTCCGCTCATGAACCAGCGGTCCCTTCTCTTTAGGGTTCGGACAGAACTTGGTGACGGAGAGGTGGAGGACTATAGTCAGGTAGCGCCGTCCCGGCCCTTCTGCTACATCTACTGACATACCCGGGTTTACAGCTGTCCGATAACTCAGAAGGCTCGTCGCTCCAGCTCATAAGCGCTGAGCCCGGTTCATCCGATGCCTCCTCCTCGACCGTCTCTGTGCCTTCTGGCTCTCAAGGTGTCGAATCGGCGTCTAAAGAAGAAGCACCTTCATCCTCTCTTTCAAGCGCCAGCGTTTACAGTCAAGAGTCCTACCTCCTCGCTTCTTCAAAGCACCCACTGTCAGGTGTCCGCCTTCTTACTCCTGCTATCGCAACCGCGGCTAGTGCAACTCTCGCAGCTCCCTTATCCGTTCACACCCCATACTCTGGAAGACTACGGAAGGCAATGCCACGGACACCTTTATCGAGTGCAAAGTCGAAGATCCGATCTCACCTCCGCCCTCGCGTAGCCAGAACAAGGCCGCGGAGAAACACAGCAAGGGGTGGCGTGGATGAAGAAGAGTATCGACGCTTCGCAATGGCTTTCAGTCCCAGCGTCGCTCTCCCATGGGAAGCCATTCATATTAGGCGAACAGCTGACAAATCGCCCATGGTCAACCTGGAGATTGCGGGGCCTCAGGGCCAGCAGAGGATACCAGGATGACGAGGCGGAAGGCGCGTGGGAGGACGAACCTGTTAGTGAAGAGGACGATGGGAGCACGACACCGAAGACAGGCGATCCTATTCGATGGCTCAAAGCTCC
>JANDKE010001366.1:1139-14697 GCA_027627275.1 Coprinellus aureogranulatus
TCCAAGNNANCTCNNAGCCACCCAGCTCTGCTGGGCGGATCCTTGGCGATTCAGGCCCAGGTATCTTCGGCGTTTCTGACTCTGTGATATGTGGAGGCTTGGCTTTCACTTGATTCCGTCTCTTCCTCGGCGTCTAGGCGCCGGAACGTGCGTATCTCCTCCACTTGCTGTGTTGCATTCTAGGGCTGCCTTGGCATTCTATCTGTATGTCTTCATTTCCGCGCNAGATGGGCTGTGACGGAAAGGAAGTGCTTGGTTTGGCGTGAGCGGATGGCTATCATGGAGAACCGAGCCGCTTCTGTGAGTAATCCTCTTGTGATATGTCTTCTATCTGACTGGCACGCTTGTCTAATCTATGCCTTCCTCGAGTAGTTCTTCCACATCAAATNCAACAGCCAACCCGTCGGAATCCACCTCAGTATCTTGAACAACCACCCTTGGCCTCCNANTATCATATANTCATACCCTCCTTCTCTCCTGTTNNTCATTGCACTCGCAACAACGCTCTTTGCAAATACCTCACTCTTCATACTATGCGCTCCCTGGCTTGCGTTGATCCTCCTNATCATATCCGGCAAGTAATCCGACCATAGACTTCCCTCACGAAGCGTAAATCGGGCAGACTCGTTAGAAGCCAAGTTGGATGTGATGGCACCAGGCGCGACGTCTAGCACNGATATGCCGAGGGGGCGGAGTTCCATTGAAAGAACTTGGGAGAGGGAGTGTACGGCGGCTTTGGAGGCACAGTAGGCGCCATTCCAAGGTGTNGGNCTGGANAATGGAGCCAGCTCAGGCAAAACAGTCAGTAGACATGTAGGNGGGACGCACATTTCACCAACAACTGAACCAATGTTGATGANGAGCCCNGACTTGCGCTTNGCCATATGCGGCACGACAGCTTTGGATACGCGGAGGATGGAGACGGTGTTCAGGTCAAAGGTCCGCTTGACAAAGTCCAAGTCCANGTCAAGCAGNGGGCCTACAAGGAGAAACGCGACAGCGTCAATCATCGAAACGAACTAAGACTATGATAAGCGCACCTGCAGCCAACGCCCCCGCGTTATTTACCAAAACGTCGATCCTTCCTTCCTTCTCTGTAATGTACTCAACGGCTTTCTTCACGCTCTCGTCGTCCGTGACATCCAAACCCACCCTTGCAATGTCAGGGTACTTCNGAGATGGCGCAATGGTTTCGACNCGTCGGCTNGAGGCNTAGACCTTGCACCCTCGTCNGGCAAACTCTTCGCTCCTGNATATCACCGNNTTAGTCTNNTAAGCANGGAGGAGAGGNGCCCGGGNACGTACAGNGCGTAGCCAATGCTTCCCGTTGTGCAGCCTGTAATAAGGACGACGGGGGCCATNGTGGTGGTGGTTCGAGTAAACAAGCCTGTAACNTGTCCTCAAATACAAAGCCCTTCCTCTTAGCTNACAACTTGCCTCCGAATACTGAACTCCCTCNCCNCCTCCGCTCACCATCTCGCGTTTNAGGAAAACTACCCGGAAAAGGGGTATTTTTGGGTTCAAAAATATGTTCCCGTTTCGGGGTGAAGGCCACGGAAATCGGAATGACGGCCGGATGTGCCGAGGGACGCCCAGTGTCAACGCCCATTTGTNTTGTCTCTGGTTNCTGGAACAACTCACCCACTCACCGCACAGCACTCTTGTTAGACTAGACGGCGTGTGTTGGGGTTTGNCGCTCCTTTCTCTTTTTCTCTCTCTCTCCCTCCGCTGTGTTGCGCCTGCTTGTACAGAGCGCTCGATTTTGCACAGCACACAACCTNTACCAACCCCCACTGGCAGACTACCCCGGCTATTGNCTAATTGTTACGAATCTCAACTGCGGACGGACTTTGGACTACCACGCACCCACCCTCACATCCTACTACACAGACTCCTCTAACTTTTTCCTCAAGNTCCTCCACCCATCACCGAAGCGAGNCGAGNATCCATGAAGCTTTTCACCCCTGCCGCGCTGGGCATCCTGGCGGTGCTCCAGACAGNGTTCCTNNGCTCGGNNGTNGGACTGAGTACCNGTGANGTNGNACGNAGGGCCACAGTGTGNAACGGCCATGCNGANCTCTGTGAGCGAAGCTTTGGTGCTGTCACTTTCGTTGGCGCGCACGATTCGTATGCTATNGGGACTGGATGTGAGTTCCGCACCTTGTGTCTGCANCNAACGCGTGTTCTAACACCTCCTCCTCATTGTTGTTGACAGTGGCCGCCAACCAGGACCAAGATAGTATGTCATTNAAGTCTCACGNCTTNCTTCTCGCCTGACACNCCCTCCAGTAACAAGACAACTCGACGATGGAATCCGTATGCTGCAAATGCAGGCNCATAACCAGGACGGTGTGATCAGGCTATGCCACACGACTTGCGTATGTNCGCTTGCCGTTNCTTCGGCTGNGAAACNNATNTNTTAACNCTGATTCACGTAGGTCCTGCTTGACGGCGGAACCCTCGAATCCTATTTGACGACAGGTCCGTAATCNCTTGTNACAGTCAAGCTTGGTACTCTCAGCATGCTNATACTTTGTTACTCAGTCAAGTCTTGGCTCGACGCCAACCCCAACGAAGGTGTGNCTAGCCGACGTTCCGNNCTTACTCACTGATTCTGACTTTCCATAGTGCTGTCCCTTCTCATCGTGAANATCGACAATCTCCCCGCCTCCGCGTACGGGACCGTCTTTGCCAGCGTCGGTCTGGATGCACTGTCATATGCACCNGAGAGGACGCCNTTGGCAGCAGCAGANTGGCCTACCCTTGGCGCTCTCATCGATTCAGGCAAGCGGCTGTTGACATTCCTGGATAACGGCGCGGACACTGCAGCGGTGCCNTACTTAATNGACGGTACGCTTCCCTCCCTTGCTTCCTGAATTTCCANCTCANNCACATTTTAGAATTNACNAACATTTGGGAAACCGAGTTCAACGTTATAGACCCTGCACGATTCGACTGCAGCGTGAACCGNACTCGGGGTGACACTGGCACGCAGATGTTCCTCATCAACCATTTCCTCGACAAGGTTCTTCTTGGCGCACCTGTACCCTTCGTTGAGCGTCTCAACGTCACGAATGCAGCTACGGGGGATGGGAGTCTGGGAGCGCATGTAGAGACGTGCNGGAATGTTCATCAAAGAGCGCCCAATTTCTTGCTTGTCGACGTGAGCCTCNNANTATGNATGGANCGCACGGGCAGAACTGACTGGGTGTGTTACAGTTCTATGAGTATGGTGGAGGCTCGGTGTTCCAGGTCGCCGCCGACATCAATGGTGTACCTTACAACCCCACTCAGGCGATTGCAACGCCTCGAGGCAATAGTAGCTCCGCCAGTGGAACTGGAACAGCAGGGTCGCCAGCTAGCACTGGTGGGAGCAGACCGGGTAATGGGGCNTTGGGTGCGTCCCCTGGCGGCGTGCTGATCCCGCTTTTCGGCGGTTTGGTCCTTGTAGGGGGTGCCTTGGCNCTTTAANGCCTGGTTCGAGGACTGCTTTCATTGGATCTTACATGCTTCNAACTAACATGCTCCCATCTAATTATCGCACCTAATCATGCTATCTTTTGAGGCAATCTAGTACGGATTAACATTCGTTGTCACTGCAGTTCTGATGTTGGACAGTATCGCATTACAGCATTCTTTGCACAATATTACAATCTCCTGACGGCTATGTCCAATATACGGATGGTCTGNTGCATCCATTGTCCGACGACCACAAGGCAAGNCTACGTGGCTGGTCCCAGTGACCCGCGGAGTGTAAAGTCTGCTCTCTGTCATCCCTCTCAAGTGCCTACTACCGCTTGCGCTCAAGTTTCCACTTGTACACTCTAGGCCTGTACGTCTCCTCGTTCACCNCCTTCGCTCGAGATTTTGATGGCTTCCCCTTCCTCGCNTCTAACGCGTCCAAATCCTCTTCACTATCTTCATCCTCGCCTCCCACCTTCTCCGTCGCTGCAATCTTCTGCCGAGCACCTTTCCCCATCATCGCCCGTTGCAATTCGAATTCACGTTGGGCATATTTGAGTTGGGTATCCCGATGCATGCGTGCCGCGAGTTCCTTCAGCATCCTGCGACGAGTTTCCGCAACGGAAGACGAATTTGATATTATCAGATCATNGCCTTCAGCTTCAGAGTCGTCAGCGGGTTCAGGGATGGAAGGCACTTGGCGAGACTTGGGCTTCTTGTGTGAAACCGTTTTCCAGCCAAGATCCTCTTCTGTGGGTCTATCGGTGTTTGAGGGCTCCATGTCCATGGCATCATCGGCAGTGCTGTTGAGTTCGGATTGACTCAGAGACTTGGCTGTTTACAGCAATCCCAAAGGTCAGCAAAGAGCCNAGGCACACTGAAGCTAAGAGAATTGCGCACCTTCTTCTATGCTATCCGCAAAGAGTATGTGCCCGGATTTCCGCCGGCTGCCTTTCTTTTTCGGCGGAGCGAGTATACCGGCGTCTTGGAGAACTTTTGCTTCGACAGAGTCGAGGCCTTCGTCGCTATCATTCCCGTCCAATGTCGCCCTGAACAAATCGGCCATCTCGGTGAGCTGCTTCTTTAGCTTGTCAATTTTCTAGGTGTNGCTTTAACTTCCTANTCTGGACGACAGAGGCGCAGAACGCACTTTGAGGTTCGACAGGCGCATCGTGCGGACATAATTTTCATCCTGCGTCTTCAGGAGCTTCACAAAATCGGTAGGCAGAGCAGCATTTCCCCTATCCTTTATATGCACCCCGCCCCTGGTCTTCTCCCTGTTCATCGCAAAGTAGAACTCATCCTTGTTCCTCTCGGCAGCCTTCTGCTTGAGACGGGTGATGCGCTCCTGCTTGGAATGGTAGTCCTGCGCACGCTTGACATAATCCTTGTGCTTTTCGAGGAAACCGAGCTTCTGGCGGTGGGCGAGCTGGCCACGCTCCTTGTGATTGCGCCTGTGCAGCGAGTTCCGCAGAGAAGAGGTCATGGTGGGGGTTGGCGCTCAAAAGTCGTTACTCGAAAAGGCGAAGGGGCACGTGGTGTGACCGTGGGAGGGCTGTCCGGATCCGGAAATCGTGCAGAATGGCGATTTGTGCCTCCCAATTCTTACTCGTTTTGAAATTTTGCCGGGAATACGTCCTCTATGAGCATGGCCTTTCAGCAATTCCGTCTCGGCGAGCTTTCCCTCCATAACTCTATCACTCCCCACATCCCCGGTGCGTTAGGTTCGTTTATCCGCTCTGTTTCGGGCTCAAGCCGCAAACCCGACCGCTTACCGAGATCTCAACAGGGCCGAGCCATACGACATTTGCCACAAATCCTCACAAATCCGTTGCTTCGTCCTCAAAAGCGCCGTATGGGTCCGGGGACAGCGACGACGGGTACACGCTAAGATTCCCAAATCTCGAGGCGTTCCAGGCATGGCGCGAGGAGGAGGAGGAGCGGAACATGGTCGAGTTCGTCAAGGTCCGTTGCCGTTCATCATGCCACTTCCGGACGAGAGGCTTAGTCCTTTGTGTCTAGGGAGATACCCATGGCAGTAAGGCCGTGCCTCCCAGATTCAAGGATCATACGAAGCTTGTCTGCGCGAGGCATTCCAGAAGCGGGAGGAAGAAGTATGTAAAGAAACACCCGGAGCGCGTACGAAAGGTGCCCAGCAGGAAGGTGTGTATTGGAATCCGATAATTGACTTCGTTATCGCTCAGCATGGGCCCAGTTGGAAGGCGTAGGTTGCCCAGCCTCGATCAGCTACAAGACGTATTACGATACAGAAGAAGTCCGTGCATGCTGTATGTAAAGCTTGGACCATTATCGCACTAGAGACTAACGCCTCTTGCAGATGTCGCAACGCACTCCCATGAAATTGGGCTCGCAAATCTGCCCTTCACCCGCAAAGGCCGCAAGGCGGCTTTGGCGAACGAAAAGGACAAACAACGGTCCTAAGAGTGTCGCGCCTGCTCCGCCGCCTACCGCTTCTCCCAGCAGCAGCAGCCTCGCAAATGCCGTTCCGCCTATTACAACCGTTGGAACAGCGACTTCCGGTCCACCCGCCGATACTTCGAACCAAATTATGACCAGCCCACCAGCAATGCAAGTTGTCATCCAGCAGCAGCCTCCTCAGCCACAGCAGCAGCAACAACAGCCACCGCAGCAACAACAGGTCCAACAGCAACACATCCAGCAACCAGTCCAACAGGTCCTGCCAAATACTGCTCCGATGCAGCAGCAACAACCTTTTTCTTCCTCTGTGACTATGATAGCGCCACTTCCCGCCCAGCAAGCGTATCAGGCACCCCAGACGTATGGATATGCACCTCAACAAGCGTACCCGGCCCAAGCACAGGACCGCTGGGAGAACATGGCCACTCTGTTCTCGACAATCCGAGACCATGCGAGGTCGTTCGAATATCCGGTGGCAAGTGTGGCAGCCCTGGAAACTGTCCTCATTCGCCTGTATCTGGAGAGCCCTATGAATGTTGGTACACCCTCTCTAAATCTCGGAGCCGTGTTGCAGCACACGATGCAAGTACGGCAGACTGCCCAAGGTCAAACAAGCGACGGTGGCCATCCTGGTGGGACTTCTTAACCAACTTTTCGAGTGTGTATAGACCGTTTTCCTTTGATGATTAGATTCCCCGCCATGCCCCATCGATCCAGCCCTCGTATATTCCCCTGCGAACCGATAGCTGACTCCCAAGCTTCTCCTGTCCGTGTTGTTTGCATCGCTCTTGGCACCCCTCTGCGCTACCCCTACTTTATCTATCGGTCCCGCCTCCGTCTCCGTTCCTGTCCCTCGTTATGACATACAATACCTTGTTGTGTATCCCTTCCGCTAGGTAAACCCCCATCCCGAGACCCCTAATGATGATGTCACCTCTTTCACTGTGATTATGAGCGAGTAAGGTGTATAGTTTAGACACCTTTGCGTACGGGCCCTATTTGTACGCACTGCTTTTCTTCTTCCCTCCATCTCTTGCCCTTCTTTCCCCCCTGCTCGGCCATGTCTGCCCTGAATTTCGCGAAGAGTGCATTTGGACGAGAGAAACCTCATGTGCGTCAGCTCACGCTCGATACGCATTCCTTATAGCGCTTAGGCTTATCTGCTTTCCGCGACCGTCTCCCTTCCCTCGTTACTTCGATGGCCACTGGCTCTATGTGGTGGTGCCGATACGGGGCGCTGTAGTCCTCCATCACCGATTGGGTTGAGATCCTCACTGGGCCCAACATCGAGGAGGAAGCATACGATGGGTGCGTACCCGTCTCTGATCGCAGACGTAGATCTACGCGCTCATTGTGAACGACTGGCATATGGTGGCGTCCAGCATACCTGAGCTCGTCGATTCTATCAATCTTCAGCCAGGAGGGTGCGTTCCCCTAACCATATGTTCTCCAGTGCCTGCTTCCGACATGCATTCATAGACCGCTCGAAGCCTCAAGGGCCATTCGAAAGAAACTCAAGCATGGGAACGCACACCAACAGTACCGGGCTTTAGTGGTTGGTTCATTCTTGGCTGTGGCAACATTGGCAGACGTATGACCTTCTCGCTTTCTCCAGATTCTCAAAGCTTTGGTGGAGAACTGTGGCACCAAATTCCTGGGTAAGAATGGCTCTGTCTTTGATATCGTACCCAGAGCTCTGATCCTGGCCAATGCATCTCCCACGTCTTCTGCAACGCACCGCCGTGCTTAGTTGCTTTCTCCGATGGCACCCTCACCGATGCTCTACGCATGATTGGCGCCGATGTTTCGGTCAATAAACGCGTCAAGAAGAAGCTCATACTCGTACTCTCCTCCTGGAAAGAGCAATATGCATCCGAGCCTTCCATGGCTCTCGTAGCCGGACTCTACAAACAGTGCCGAGTCGCTGAAAAACGTGAACAACACCTGTATGATATGGTGGGGCTCAACCATGCGGAAGAGAAGAGGGCCGTGGAAAAGCAGACAGAGAAAGAGGAAAGGAAGAAAGCGAAGGAAGCTGCGAAAGAGAAGGCGCGGCGTGAAGAGGAGGAGAGAAGGAAGAACAAAAACAAATCAAAGAGGGTGCCATTCGACTTTGAGAGAGTAAGTATGTTTGCTGCTTAGGGAGAGGGTGAGCAGCAGCACTAGGATNGTCCGGCGCTGTCTCTCGACTTCATTGCTGTGACTGACCGTCCTTTTTGGGTTGGTAGGACAAGCCAAAGGTCATCCAAANTATNTCTGAAGCCTCGCAAGCCTCGAGCAACCTTATAAATGCTATCACGGTCTGTCGTTTAGTTCGTCCTATTCGCATCGAACTTACGCCACGTCCTCCTCCAGCTTGTCAATGTCGAAAAGGATCGACTGCAGGATAACGAGCGNGTNCAGGATTGCCTCAACAAGGCGAAGGAAGTCCGAAAGACTNTTGTGCGCTATATCCGGGTACGGCTCTACAGTACCACACATCAAGGCTGTCGGGGAACTGAATGTCACTCTCCAGCTCGTAGAGAACGAGGAACTCATAGGGACGCTGATTGAGACCAACGAACGCATTATGACTGCCCTGGAAATGTACGACCAGATCGTAGCCGCTAGCGAGCTCAACGAGGGAGACGATCACTCTCAAGGCATCGCCGACAAGATGTCCTCCACGACCATTAGTGGAGGCGAGGTCGCACGGCTTCAGGAGAAACAGCGCGCTGCCATTGAAGCCCACAAGGGCGAAAGGGCCTACGATTCTAGTCCCAGCCCCGAACGCTCTGACGTCCGTTCGCATGTCCATCCAGACCTTGAAGACTTGGATTTCTTGGGCGCGTCGTCCAGCAAGCTCCCGCCTCCGATGCGACCAAAGAAGGTATCTGATGATGACGAGGAGGGNGATTATGTTGAGCGAAGAGGGTCGTTGTCAGACTTCAGCGATTACGAATCGTCTGATGAGGAGACCCATAAAGAAAGAGCGGGATCATCGACCCATCAGAGGAAGAAAAGCTACATTACGGTGTCCGACAACGAGTCGCTTGGCTTGGGAGATTCGAGAGTCGGGTTNACNCAGGAGGAGGATCCATTCGCGGATCCATTCGCAGATTCCGCTGCTGNGAGGAANTGAAGATGGAAGGTATTGGAGCNTGGAATCAAGTANCNCGTCATTTTATAGGATGAGTAGAGTATAAGTATCATGGATAGGAATTCAAGAANGTGAGATACCATTTGATTGTAAGCCAGGCACAAAGGTATCAAGCCTACTGCGGCTCTTCCCACTCGATATCAACCCTCCTACTCGGTGGTNCAAACCAGAATGGCTTCAAAACCAGAGGCAACCTCAGCGACTCTACTTGGCCGTCCTCCCCAATCACGGCTCCGTTTTCTAACAAAGCGACNATTAACCGAGGAACAGCAGCAGCAGTCCCGTTCAGGGTATGCGCGAAAGGTAGCCGGGAATCNGCACCCTNACTCTTTTCCGTTGGCCGGTATCGAATGTGAAGACGTCTGGACTGATAGTCGGTGCAGTTAGACAGGGAGGAAACTTCACCCCATGAGCCGCGTCCAGGCATCCAAGCTTCCATGTCATATTTCCGGTATGCGCTTGCGCCAAGTTCTTCTGAGGGCATATCGAGAACTCTGAAAAAACATTGCAATGAGTGGAAAACAGACGGTGGACATTACTCAATAAGACCAAACCTGAAGTGCAAATTCAAGCCTTGCAGGATCTCAGTTTGTACGTCCTTCATTCTCTCCATCATCTCCTCACTCTGCTGCTCCGAAGAGACCACAAACAGCTCCACCTTTGTGAACTGGTGTACTCTGTACAACCCACGGGTATCCGCAGATCGCGCACCTGCCTCTTGCCTGAACGCATGTCCAACGCCCACATATTGGAGGGGTAAAATGGCTTCCGGGTAAATTTTGTTAGCGAACATACCTGCCAGAGGAATTTCGGACGTCCCAGCGAGAATGAGTTGAGGCGCGGATTCATGGCTGGGGGTGATGTGATACATGTGCGACACAGGTGCGTCGCCCGAATCCCGAGGTTGGAACCCACAACGAATAGCAACGTCTGAGCGTACGACGTCTGGTGTTGTGACAGGGATGAAACCATGTTTCATGGCAATGCTCATTGAGTAGTTGACCAACGCCATTTCAAGGAGCGCGGCCTCATTCTTCAGGAAGTACCAGGACGAGCCCGTCACCACTGCTCCTGACTCGAGGTCCAGCAAATCAAGCTGCTTGGCAATGGATACATGGTCGCGTTTGGGATCCGCCTGGACAAATGGAGGACCATGTGTCGCGATTATGCGCGCAGAGGGTTCGGGGCCGATAGGCACTTGAGGGTGGGTGTCGTTTGGTATATGCAGCGCTGCGGCTTGGTATGAAGTCTCGAGCGAATGCAACGAATCCTGCAGAGTGTGGACCTCCAGCTTCAAAGAAGAAGCTTCATCGCGTGCCTTCCGCCTCTCGTCGTCGCTCAATGCCTTCCTGATCCTCTCGCCTATGAGAGACTGAAGGTGCCTTCGGGTATTCAGTTCCTTGGATATCTCCTTCGCCTGGTTGTAAAGCTTGGCGACATTCTCAGATGTCGGTTTTAGAGATTGAAGCGTTCCGGGAGATGGAGTTTTGGACTACGGACGGGAGGTTCTCTGAGATGGCTTTATAGTCGAGGCGGGGCGGGGGCAATTCGCTGCCTACTCTGCCCAAGTCGCTCTTGCTTGAGGTAGTGTTGGAAGATTTATAGCGTCTGCTGATATACTTGGCTCGTAGACCATAAATTAGGCTGCTGACCGTTTGTGTAGAGGATAGTTGCACATACCAGACGCACTGCGAGAGAACGGGCGAAGCCGGCACGACATGGATGTCAAGACAAAGTGAGGCCTTGCCGGCCAAGTCTTGAGCTCACGCTGTGTTACACCGAGGCTGATGCCAAACAGCGCGGAATGCAATTGCCGCCGAAGTGACCGCAGAGCGTGACGCGACTCGGACGCGTTTTCTGCACATTTCACTCTCCACCATGGCGTCGGCGTCGTCGAGTAAAGGCAAGGCTGTGACCGGAGCGGCTGCTGAGCCGTACGAGCTTCCATGGTGCGCACACTTCTGCTCGGCTAGGCAAAGTGCTAACGGCAGAGCAGGGTGGAGAAGTACCGACCGCAGGCTCTGGACGATATTGTTGGCAACGAGGACACGATTGAACGCTTGAAGGTTATTGCAAGGGAGGGTAACTGCCCACACATCATCATCTCTGTGCGCCACTTCTCTCGCGTCTGGAGGCGTACTAGCTGACCTCGGCGATGCAGGGCATGCCAGGCATTGGCAAAACGACAAGTATACATTGCTTGGCCCACCAGCTGCTCGGAGACGCATATAAGGAAGGAGTACTGGAGTTAAACGCCTCGGACGAGCGGTACGGGGTGCAACGTGTCGCAAGCATGAGATAAACTGAATTAGCTTACAGTGGCATCGACGTCGTGCGGAATAAAATCAAAGCCTTCGCACAGAAGAAGGTGACACTACCGCCTGGGAGGCACAAGATCATCATCCTGGATGAGGCAGACAGGTGGGTCCCCCAGCTCTTATCGTCTTCGACCATCTGCACATGCTCATGGGGACCTCGCAGCATGACGCCTGGAGCACAGCAAGCTCTCAGAAGGACAATGGAGATTTTCTCCAACACGACACGGTTCTGCTTGGCGTGCAATATGAGTAACAAGATCATCGAGCCTATACAGAGTCGATGTGCCATCTTGCGATACGCTAAGCTGCGCGACCAGGAGATATTGAAACGGCTGTTAGAGATCTGTGAGATGGAAAAGGTGCGTTGGTGTGTACGATGACCTCGTTTCAACATCTCAAAACACGACCGGGCAGGTGCAATATAGCGATGATGGACTCACGGCGCTCATCTTCACGGCAGAGGGAGACATGCGTCAGGCAATCAACAACCTGCAGTCCACTCATGCTGGTTTCGGCTTCGTATCTGGAGACAATGTATTCAAAGTGTGCGATCAGCCCCATCCTATTATCGTGCAAACAATCATGCGGGCGTGCCAGAAGAGCGACATCGACGCTGCGCTCGAGAAGCTGCATGAACTCTGGGATCAAGGGTATAGCGCGGTCGACATTGTGGTCACGCTATTTAGGGTGGCGAAGACGTTCGATGAGTAAGTTGAGCGGGTGTTAGTGAATCGCATGGCTAACGGACTTGTCATTCAGGATGCCCGAATACACAAAGTTGGAATATATCAAAGTGAGTTGAGACCATTGCTTGCGGGAAGCCGCCATGGAAGTTACATCTTCAATGCAATAGGAAATCGGCTTTACGCACATGCGGATATTGGAGGGTGTCGGGACTGTTGTTCAATTAGCTGGGCTGGTTGCACGGCTATGTAAACTGGCAAGTCAGCCTTCTGGTTTCATTCACCCTGCTAACATCCGTCTGTAGAACGTATCGCCTGGACTTCTGAAAGTCTAGCGTGCCCGCCGCCACTGGCTAGCAGGAATGGACTTGGCTCCAGTTTCGGATAGTCTGCCCCTAATCAGTCATCAGATTACTCATCCTTCGGGATGAGGTGCTTGAATTGCTTTTGCCATTATACCATGTACTTTCTTCTTCTGAACCCATGACAATGTCAACACCAACTCAAGAATCGGCCGTTACGCGAAGACTGCGGAACGTCAAGCACATTATACTAGTGCTGTCAGGAAAGGGGGGAGTGGGCAAGTCGAGTGTAACGGCACAGCTAGCCCTGAGCCTGTATGCGTCGTCTCCGACGGCTCGTGTGGGTGTGCTGGATGTGGATCTGACGGGGCCTTCGATCCCTCGCATGTTCGGGGTTGACGATCAGGGAGTGCATCAAAGCACTACTGGGTGGGTGCCTGTGTACGCCGATGGTGCCGGAGCGCGGTTGGCGTGCATGAGCGTAGGGTTTCTCCTCAAGAAGAAGGGCGATTCCGTTGTTTGGCGTGGGCCGAAGAAGAACGGGATGATTAGGCAATTTCTGAGCGATGTGAGGTGGGGGATCTGGACTACCTGGTGATTGATACGCCGCCTGGTGAGTGCTGGAGGTGGTCGCCTGTCGCTGCGGTGATAGTGGTCTCCAATTAATCTCTGGATCTCGCTCGTTGCTGACCNGGGTTGCAGGGACGTCGGACGAGCACTTGTCGCTCATGGAGCATCTCGCTGGGGTGCACGAACGCCTTTCTGCGGTCATTGTGACGACACCGCAGGCCGTCGCGCTCATGGACGTGATGAAGTGCCTCTCGTTTACGCGTGCGGTGAATCTGCCGGTGCTAGGTCTGATCGAGAATATGAGTGGGTATGC
This sequence comes from Coprinellus aureogranulatus, assembly GCA_027627275.1. Lineage (NCBI taxonomy): Eukaryota > Fungi > Basidiomycota > Agaricomycetes > Agaricales > Psathyrellaceae > Coprinellus > Coprinellus aureogranulatus. Next base: position 14,366 of record JANDKE010001366.1, read on the forward strand.
ATGCCCGTGCTGCGGTGTGGTGCACAACGTGTTCTCGACGGGGGGTGGAGAGGAGATGGCGAAGAAGGAGGAGATTGGCTTCCTGGGCAGCCTGCCTGTCGACACCGAGCTCGTGTCGCTGCTGGATGGAGGCNCTCCCCAGCAGACAGGGTTTGGGCTGCTGGAGGAGTACAAAAAGACGCCTTCNGCGCGGCTATTTGAAAATATAGTTAGGGGCGTTGTAGACAAATTGGGCTGATATGTCACGTAAATGGCCGCCTCGTTTTTGAAGTTGAGTNTGANNGNNGAANGNGNCTTGANTGNCATNNACNCGCTCCTTNNNTNNCATCCNC
>JANDKE010001367.1:0-14830 GCA_027627275.1 Coprinellus aureogranulatus
CGTTCTTGGCGCTCCAGAATTCCAGAGACTGCACAGATGAAGATGATGCTCCCGTTGAGGACGTAGGGGCATTACTGGGGCTTGTCGAGTCGAAGGATGGATCTCATTTTTCTTGCTGAAGCTAATAGGCATGAGGACGTTTGAGGGCCATCTTGTATAGCGTCAGCAAGCTACATTTCATATCTACAGAACTTCTGCTCACCAAGTCCTTGAAAACGCCATTCAAAACCTCTCCCGTGTGGGTGCCTTTTACGAAGATGACTGTCCGCGGATCTTCAACCTCCTTGGGCTCCCGAGCATCCAAAGCTCGCTTCGACCGAGCATTTTTGGGTTTACTATATGCTAAGCCTGTCAATATTCGCTGCGATTCGATGAAAAGGGTGGCAAACGCACATAACGCGTAACATGATGGCGGTACTATCCCACTGGACGTTGCTTGGACGGGCGCCTCGACTCGGATAACCGCGAAAGTGAAAGTTTCCATCATTTTTGATGGCAGTTGTGAAAAGGGCCGCGCTGCGCTGAACCCAACCTTGCCGCTGAATCCTACACCACGAACCCCCGAACCCTTCTCCCCACTCTATCTCTTCAGTAAATGCCCCCTAGGAATACAGGAGTGTGTCACATTGTTGGTCCTTTGGTGACAAGTGCGCGCTCAGCGTCAAAAAATATCTCAAAAGCTCCTACTTACATTGCCCACAGCCTCTTGCCCAGTGTAGCCGGGCAGGCAGGAGCACCTTCAACGCTGAAACTGAGGCAGATCACGTCTTGGGATACAGAGGAGCACCTGGTTCGAGAACGTTTGTATGGAAAATGGGCATCAACTCGGGAATCCAACATCCGGGACGTCATTGCTAACTGTTCTGTCCTCAGACGAGTCTGCTCGTATAACGAGTATAGCTGTGGCAACGCAGTGGAAAGTTACAATCAGTTGTCGTTATCCGTCTAACGAAAGGGGACTACACAGCGAAGCGATTTAGCCCAAAGGTTCGCCGATCGTCATTCCCAGCCGTCCTACGTCTTGCCACAGGCTCCTACGGCGCCCAGAATTCATATGACTGTTAATGGTCCTACGTATCCGTCTGCACGGCTCAGCGCCAAATGGACCAGGTGACAGTCTTCGTGCAACGCACGGTACTGAATCAGGGTTATTACATAGGACCACTGTTATCTATAAGGTACCAGTCGCCACCCAGATGTCGCTTCTCAACCCCCCATCGGCCCTTTGGCTCTTAGGTCAGTCTCTCACCGCACTACGGATATCTGTGAATAAACAATTCAACAGCGTTGCGATGCAACACCCTCCGGCTATATTCAGCATCCCCGACCATGTGTTGTCTGACATCTTCATCCTGGGCAAACTGGAGGAAATCCTCTCCCATACTGGTAGAGCCCAACTCCAACGTAGTGCTCCGTACAACCCTTTTCCCGAGAAGGTCAGCCATGTCTGTGGCTACTTCCGTTCTTTGGCTTTGGGCAGCCCGGCGTTGTGGGACACCGTCTGCATTACACAAGTAACCCCACTCGCCCAGGTGGAGGCGTACTGTTTACGCTCTTCCTCCTGCCCTCTTACGATCCTCGTTAGCCTGGACAGGGATTGGGCCGGCAACCCTCGACGCGCCGAGTCGGTGTTTGAGGTCCTGAGGATTGTCGTGAGCCACGCATCCCGTTGGTTGGTGGTCTCTCTCCTCTTGGGTGTGGAGCCCGACGACCCGTACTCCGTTGTCGATCTATTCGGTCAACAGAAGGCCCCTCAGCTGCGTTCGCTGACCGTGCGCATAGACTCACTCCCAAATCCTGGACCCTTGCAAAATGCAGTTCAACTGCCCATGCCCTTCGCTCCAGCACATATCTTTTCACACGGCGCAGACCAGATATCCCTCGTTCGTTTTGGTGGATTGTCGGTTCACTTGATGCGACCTCCCCTTACCCACGTCACGGTCTTGCACCTCGACCAGACCGTCGATATTCCCATCTCTTATATGGGGATAAGGCAGTTGCTTTCGACACCACGGGCACTGCAGCGCTTGTCGATTTACGGCGACCTCGTCGATGAGTGGCCATCCTCCCCTTTCTTGATCATCCAACTTCCTTTCCTCAGCTCCTTACGGCTAGCGTCCACCGATGGCGCTCTATACTTGGGGGTGCTTCAGAACATCGACGCTCCCCGTCTTCGGGACGTTATCCTCAAAGGGATGATTGACGGCGACCTGGGCGACACGGTTGGGTCAGTAACACCGAACCTCCATTTCCCAGAAGTGGCGACACTGTCCTTGGTGGACTCCAGCTTATCGGTGGCCCACTACCGCTCCCTGATGCACATTTTCCCGTCCGTTCAGGTGCTTCGCTCCCCCTCCTCCAAGATCGGGGGAACGCTTTTCTCGGCGCTTTGCCTCCCGATTTCTACCTCTTCTACCGTGACCTCTTCATCACCTCTCGAAGTGTCTGCGTCGGAGCAGAATACTCAGGAAGCAACAGATTCTCTTGGTTGGCCCCACTTGCGGGCCCTCCGACTTGGGTTCGACACAAAGCAAAGTCCTGATCTACTTCGCGGCTTTCTGGACACTCGCCGAGGTCTGAGCTGCCCAATACCTCGCATTGTATTCGACGGGATGGATGACGGGGCACGGGAGGCTCGGATCTCGCTCTTGTCTGAAGCTTCAGCCCTAACGGACTCCTGCATTCGAGAGGCAGTGGTAACAGGTACCTCTGTATCGGATGCTTGGGTCGAAATCTGGGAAGGACACATCCTCGACTATGGCGATACCTTGTTCCAGTGAAGGGTTTGTTTTGGCTATGTTACCTCCCCGACTCACTCTTCCTATCAGTTTTCTAATGCTGCAACCATTCTCCCTCTTTCCAAACGCCCTCGTCTTCAAGACCTCTGTACAGTAGTAGTGAAATCATTACAGGCCCGTGAAGGCGGAACCCGCGTTCATGACAATGTAGGTTGCGCCTCTGAACGGATTCGTGGAGATTTCCCTTTGGGTTGATTTTCAGAGCAGTGATTCGGTGGCGACAGGAGATAACAACACAGTTTTGGCGGTCTGGCCCAGGCCTTGTTAGGAAGGCGTTGTGTCTTCCTTTATTGGCGAACGAACCTGAACTCCGGGCGACTTTGCCTTGGATAGAGAAGCTGCATCTGCCTCAACCGATGAAAGTGCTGGAAGCTCGTTCACTGACTGTGGCCAAACCGTTTACTAACACTGAAAATTGGAAGGCACGGTGAGCTGTGCGGTCGATCGATGTGTGGACGGATGCCGACCTTGTCACAATTCTGTCGAGTCAAGACGTTTCCAATCGACAGACTGGCCCCCACGGATTGAACGTTATATTCCCAAGGGCACGCAGCTTGGAGCACTTTGGTGCGGCGGTGTGTCGTGCATGACGACAGGAGTTCTTACGCCGGTGCCACTCATGAGGGCAGCCTGAGACTGTCGTGGAATTGTGTTCGCGGCGATTTGCATGCTCAGGCCAGAATCGAGGGTATCCACATCTCGTCGACTGGCCAGGCTGTTAACCTGTTGGGCAACGAGTACAACACCGCTCTTCGACCAACGTCGCAATAGCAGCTGGAACTGCAACTAGAATGTTGAAGGCGAGGCAAAGACGTTGAAGGAGAGTACGAGCTGCCCAGCATCGCCTGCAGAGTGTATAATTTTCTCGTACGATAATTTCTGGCGTTCTAATTGCAAGCATGGTTCGGACAGCCTGTGACCCTAGGGAGCCAAGGCCGCCTCGAAGTTGCGAGATTATGAGGTTCAGTTGACAAGTTCGGATGAACGGAATGGGGCGTGGAGATTGACGAAAAAGTGTTTCGGGATTGCTGGATTTGCTGAATACAGTGTGAGAGGGAATGTCGAAGGCTTCTGCTGAGCTCTGAGAACAAAGATGATATCCCCTGGCGGGATGCAGGATGGAGCAGGAAGGCGTTGGACTCGCAAAGGTTTGAACGAGAAAACGCGTCGGAGGTATTAGTGGAGTCGTATGATTTATTGATTCCAGTTGAGACAGGCGCTAAATAGAGGCGTGTTTCGTCCCTTTGGACCACCAACATGCCCCCCGTCTCCTTCACTCCCCACCCCGTTGCTCGAGACTCTCCCGCATGGTCTCCGCTTCAGATACCTCATAAACCCGAACTACCCTTCACGGACTACACGCGCTGGAGACTCAAAGTCAGCGATGGTGGCCGGCATATATGGCACTATCTACGAACGGACGAGGAGTTAGCGGCGTGGCCACAGAACACGGTGGACAAGTATTGGCTCGGTCTGGATACGGTGAGTATCTCGAGCGCGTAGCACGCACCAGCGGCCTAATCTCGGTACCAGGGGCTTCCAACACTTCCCAAAGCTACGACCCCATACGAGGCAGCTCGTAACGGCTACGAATTCTACCAGCATTTACAGTCGGAAGACGGACACTGGTCGGGAGAGTATGGTGGTCCGATGTTCCTTCTTCCCGGTGTCATCATCGGAAGCTACATATCCAACATGGGTTTCACTGTTCAAGAACGGCTCGAGATGATTCGATACCTCATGAACAAGGCCAACGAGGACGGCGGTTGGGGGTTGTGCGTGCATGATTCATTTTGGACGGTACCCGGACTGATGGGCACGAAGGCATATAGAAGGTCCATCTACTGTGTTTGGCACTGGAATGAATTACGTTGCCATTCGGCTCTTGGGCATGGATGCAGAGCACCCTGTGGCGGTCAAAGCTCGTAATCGTTTGCATGAACTGGGTAAGTTTCCTACCCTTTTCTTTAGGATGAAGGGGTGAACGATATGTCTTACAGGCGGCGCCACTGGTATTCCCGCCTGGGGTAAATTCTGGTTCTCACTCTTGGGAGTATACGACTGGGCGGGCAACAATCCAGTGCCACCAGAGCTATGGTGAGGGCACCCCTTTCACCTTCCTCATTTATCTCTGAGCGATAATTCAGGCTTTTGCCAGACTGGATGCCCATCCACCCTCACAGGTGGTGGATCCATGTCCGTCAGGTCTTCTTACCCATGAGCTACCTGTATGGCGTGCGGTTCGTGATGCCCGAAAACGACATGGTTTTGAGGCTACGAGAGGCATGAATGCTCAGAATGACTCGANATCGAAGAATCCTAACTTATCCAACAGGAATTATANCCTGAAGANTACTACAAGATCCATTGGCCGGCACAGAGGAATAACATTGCNCCAGTNGACATATACCACCCGCACAGCAAGCTGTATGACGCCCTATCCGAAGTGCTCAGCCTATACGAACACTGTTCCTTCCCACCCCTGCGCAGACGGGCTGTGGATTGCGCGTATCAACTCATCGTTTGGGAGGACGAAAATACTTCTTACCAAGATTTGGCGCCCGTGAATAAGATGTTCAACCTCGTGGCGCGATTCCACAGGGACGGTATTGAACACGAGTCTTGGCGGTTACATGAAGTGAAGAGNCGAGACTTCATGTGGATGGGCCCAGAGGGAATGATGGTTTGTGGGACGAACGGAAGCCAGCTTTGGGATACTGGATTCATCATCCAAGCGCTCGTCGAGACTGGGCTCGCGACGGAAGACCCCAAGTATCGACCAAGTCTACTAAAAGGCTTTAGACTGGCTAGATAAGTCTCAAATGCGAGATAATCCCCGACACTTTGAGAAGGCGTATAGGCATCGGACGAAGGGCGCTTTCGGCTTCAGGTGCGAGCTCCTTTCGACTTGGTTGGACTCCCATTAATGCTCTATCGTTTCTCTTAGCACAAGGGAGCAGGGGATATACCGTGAGCGACTGCACCGGGGGAGGGAATCAAAGCNGTCATGTATCTGCAAAACTACCCTCGAGTAAGCCCAACGCCGATCTATCTGAACATTTGTAAACACATTCTTTTTCTCCAGCTTTACGCCGAAACCCGTGTCTGAGCGTAGGATACAAGACTCAATCGACACCATCCTCTCTCTTCAAAACGCCGACGGTGGTTTCGCGAGCTATGAATTGATACGCGCTGGTTCTTGGATGGAAGCTCTTAACCCCGCAGAGGTTTTCGGTGAGCCTTGACACGCTTTCTCGTCCGCTAAGTCCTTCCATACCTGACCCACGATTAGGCAAAATCATGGTGGAATATAACTACCCAGAGTGTACCACCTCGGCCATCACACCTTTGGCCATTTTCCGCAAGCATTATCCTAATTATCGGACAGCAGACATCGAGTGAGTANGAACGCTCTCAATGTNTTNATCCGTCCTGACTGTGGGTTGTCAGTCGTGCCATAAAACGTGCTGTCGACTACCTTCATTCTGCCCAAACGCCAGAAGGGGGATGGGTTGGCAACTGGGGCATCTGTTTCACNTACGCNGCGTATGTTCGCAACNGAGAAGTCTCGCCCTGGTCGGCGAAACTTACACNACAAGTCCCTANTCAAAGCGAGCGTGCGAGTTTCTNATTTCGAAGCAGCGGGAAGACGGNGGNTGGGGTGAAAGCTACCAAGTATGTCNNCTTNCTCTNCCTNNCCAGAAGTGCCCANNCCTTCACAATGCTGAACGTACTATNTCTAGTCCTGCGAGCGGAATGAGTGGGTGGAACANAAGGATACCCAAGTTGTACAGACCTGCTGGGCAATCATGTCCCTCATGTACGCCAAGTATCCCTACATTGAGCCCATNGAGAAAGGCGTCAAGATGGTCATGGACCGACAACTTCCGGTAGGTTTNCCTTTCTNTTTACCGTGCNTTNGAGGGAAGGGATTNACCCTCATNTCAGGACGGCTCGTGGGCCCAAGAAGCTATNGAAGGCGTCTTCAACAAGAGTTGCGCCATTTCTTATCCGAACTTCAAATTCTCGTTCCCAATCTGGATGCTTGGGAAGGCGGACAAGTACCTGCAGCAGCTGAGAGCCGGGACGCCCCCAACAAACGGCACGGCATAGGTGGTCGACTTTCGCCGACCNTACTATTACCTGTGCNTGTGATTCATCCTCCGTAACTCGTACTTCTGCATACGAGAGGACCCAAGGCTCACTCTTTAGGGTATTTGGCGATCAACGCACTTTGAGGTTGAATTGAAGTGCACACTGGGNTTCGGCGAGATTGTAGCCTTAGCCGTCGGGCACCAACGCTCATTCCTCCCAAGGTACTGTTCCAGCAAGAATGTATGATTTAGTTTTCACGGAANGAACAATGGTCTAGGGTGTTCGTTGCAGTGGCCACTTGANCTTNCAGGGAGTGAGGATCACTCNCCGAGGCGACGAGATTGATACGAANTGCNTCNNNTTGACTTCTACCAGANNGATATCAATGCAATAGGGCTCAATGGTGCNAANATCGTGGGACATCTGAGCTCGGCACTCGTTCCTCNTGGTCAGAAAATGTACAAAGATAGTATTGTGTGAGCTTCGACGTGTGCTGGATACCTGAGGAGGCGGTTNAGAGGCGCGCAGNAGTCCAATGGAGAGATTAGCGCCCACTGGCAGGTGCACTCCTCGGCAATCGCCGATTACATCATTCAGCGTTGCTGCCGAGTTTTCGGTGCCTTCTACACCTNCCATCGTCGAGTTGAGTCACATTCTACCNGCGCGCCTACTAGCCAAGACTAGCCACAGCCTTCCGCCAATCGATCTNGTACCTAATAAACTGCGGCCAACGACAGGAAANGTCCGATCCTCCAGCCTGTTTCTTCGNGAACGCCCTATGCAAAGTTCACAAACCCTCCATCTGTTTGCCCTGCCGAGGGACCTCCTCGATTCCCTGANACCTCGGAATCTGGTCANCAAANCACGANCAAGAACTCCATCTCCTGAACCTCTTCCCACTGCTGCANCGAACGGACAGCGTGCNTGNAACATCTGTCTCGGCGCTACATTNGATGATGTTGACCAACAACGCAANCATTTCAAGTCGGATTGGCACAGATACAACGTCAAGATGAGGATGAANGGGACGTCTGCTGTGACAGAGTCGATGTTCGGGCAACTAGTTGAGGGTATGTCTNCAGNCTTCTTTGGGGGACTGTTNGACTGANGGTATCANATCCTCGCAGGATTGGAGGACTCCTTGTCTGGTTCGGCTTCGTCATCNGAAGANGACGACGACTCAGACGATGCAGTGAACACTCTAGNGAAGAGAACTGGCNGCCTTANAACTCGTTCGCCATCCCCCGAGGCTTCTTCTCGAACCCCTCTTATGCCTATCATCTGGTTCCATTCCCCTCCTTCCACTCAGATCGGCGTCTACAGAACGGTATTCCCTCTGCAGACAGAGGCTAGCGATTNTGTCGAAAGGCTCAAGGAACTTCAAGTACCGAAGCCTGGAGGAAGGACGTGGGCTATGTTCATGGTCGCCGGTGGTCATTTTGCTGGGGCAGTGGTGAGGGTCAGTCGAGACCCAGAGGACGCAGATGGGCAGTTGGACAGCAAGTCGAAGAAGCAGAAAAAGCCCAAGCCCGATACCGAAGTCCTTTTGCACAAAACTTTCCACCGTTATACCAGTACGCTCTACTCTCGTCTTCTCTCATGAAATCTTGAGCTAATGACCGTGTAGCGCGTCGCAAGCAGGGTGGATCTCAATCAGTCAATGATAATGCAAAGGGCCCTGCTAAGAGCGCTGGTGCCCTTCTTCGCCGGTACGGGGAACAAGCTCTTCGAGACGTGAGTTGCTTTCTGTATATTTGTTGCCCGACAATCCTTACCGTTAGGACTATAGGATATACGGAATCTTCTTGCCGATTGGGCGGACGATATAGCCGACTGCGAACGCATTTGGATTCGAGCATCGACCTCAAACCGGAGAATATTCCTCGACTATGACGACGCAGTCATCCCGAAAGGCGACGAGCGTCTGAGAACGTTCCCCTTCCCCACAAGACGTCCAGTGAGTTTGTCGAACTCTCCGTCGCATGTACGATCTCAATGAGCATTCCAGACGCAATCCGAAATTGCAAGGTGCCTGGTGGAATTGACGAGAGTCAAAGTGTCCCATTTCACCGAAGACCAATTACGGGAACAAGATGAAGCTTACATTGCGTCCCTTCCAAAGCCTAAACCCGCACCTACGCCCGCTGTACCCCAACCTCCCCGAGAGAAACTGCAAGTGCCGAAATTATCTCCGCAGGAGGAGGCCGTCCGTGAAAAATGGTCACGTCTACTAGAGATGGTTCAAAAAGGACGACTGGAACCGCTGAAAACCTTCTGGGAGCGGGAGCAGGCGTCTTTCGGGGGCATCGACGCGCCAATACCAGAATGGACAGAGGAGAAGGTGGCAACAATTCTTCAGCTCGCGGCTCGCTCAGGCCAGTCGGAGGTTGTTAAGTGGCTATTGGAAGATGCTCACGCGGATCCTACCATACCTGTTGGATTCGTGGGTTTTGAAGTCAGCGAGGAGAGGGAGGCAGGGGCAAGTATATCAGCTGGAGAAGAGCCCGTGGTCGGGTCATCCAAGTCCAAAGGCTCGTCCCGAACAGCGTACGATCTGGCGAAATCTAAGGCCGTACGAGATGTGTTCCGGAGATGCGCTGCGTCACATCTCGATTGGTGGGACTGGTTGGGCGCTGGTCATGTTCCAAGCGTCCTTTCGCAAGACATGGAGGAGGAGCAGGATCAAAGGAAGAAGGTAAGAAGGAAGGGGTTGAAGGACAAGGTTAAGGAGCGAGAAGCAAAGGAAAAGGCTCGGGAGAAGGAGCAAGGCCGTTCTCTGGAGCTGTCCTCTGAGCCAAAGCAGGCGAAGAATGAGGCGGTGAATGCGGGTCCTCGCCGGCTGGGAGGTTCTTCTGGGTCGGCTGAAGCCGTTGCTGGCTTGACTCCCGAAATGATGATGAAGCTGGAGCGGGAAAGGCGAGCGCGGGCTGCTGAAGCACGGTTAAAGGTACTCGGTGCAAAATAGATAGTGCTGCTTTTGATGCAAACATTGCCAAGCCACTCAAGTTGCTACATGCAGCCCTCAACACAAACATATACTGATGGCTATACATTTCTTTGGAATCCCATGATAATGACATGGGATGCTCTTTTCATATGATCTTAAACTTGTAAGTCCATTCACCATATTGTTGTTGCCATCATGCATCCATTGCCATATCTTCTGCAGAGCTCACTAAGGAGATGATCTCTGTGTTGAAGGTGCATATATGGCAGCCTGTTTATGAGGGATATGCTTGTTCCTCAGGCTGTCAAGCTCGCTGGTTGCTCATATGAATCTTGTTATCTCTGCATCTTTTCCAGGATAGTGCTACCACTGTGGTGGATAAAAGTTTGATTATATGCTGGGTTCAAGATTGTGGGTAGTGTAGGTACAGGCAATTATGGGCCTATGGCTTGCTTGTGACCTGGTCAACTGATCCTGGGTCCAACTCTTGGCTGACGGTTGAGAAATTCACCTGCTCTTGGGCCGATTTTACATCAAAGGCCAAAAGTATCTGCATAAAGTATTAGGTATGAGAATGGCTTACTGTGCTTCTGCCAATGTGTTACCTGCATTGTTCACCACCAACTTGAGCACGTTTTAGGCAGGTTGACCATTAAGGCTTGATCAAGACTCAAGTTGGACTTGAGCAAATGGTCAAGTACTATTGCTCGATTTGCTGACAATTTACTGTTTATTGACTGGTACACAACAAGCAATTTGGAAAGCTATATGCATGTATGATACCATAGGTAAGCTGTTGGCCTGTCAGAATGACCATGAGCTGCCTGAAGGTGCGTCTTGCCCATCATCCAACCATCATCTTGTAGGTCCATATATAGGTCTGTAGGTCCATGTGGTCCTATGCCCAAATCTGTGAAAAGGGGGGCTTTGAATGCAGAGATGTTCCCCCTTNGTCTTGACTTCTGACAGTACTAGACTTGCCAAGATGGGAACTATTCATTCAAAGAGCAAGTTGTCATGGTTGAGCCAATTTAAGCCACTGATCCTCTTGAGCGCTAGGGGGCACCATCTTGGCATCAGATTCATAATCATTCATTGTCTCAAGCAGAAAGACAATGGCTTTGAAACACCGCNTGGTCTGATACCTGTCTATGGGAATCCTTACGAAGCATCCACCTTTTGGATCCATTTTCACTGCACAAATGCAGGACCCGCGAAATTTGCTTGTACTTAATTACTATTGTATTGCCATGTTTGGCAAGAGCCTTGATCGCTGGCATGTGACAATGTCTCTTTTCCACCCCCTTTTCTCATCCCCCCCTTTCATGCCTCTGCATCTCTCACCTTGCTGACTCACGGCAGTCAACCAACTCTCCTTAGTGGATTCCGACTTGCAAATCTGCATAACTGTCAGCTGTGCGTCTAGCATACATTGACGTGTTGCCCTTTTGCGTTGCTCTGCAGCCTCTGCTGGCGTAAAGCAACAATCTGTGCATTGTTGTCTCTTGCCGCATCCTTGGCCTCTTGTGCAGTAGCACAGTGCTCATGGTGGCTAGCTCTACAGCTATAACAGGCCCATCTGAGCGCCTCATTGACCTGGCTAAGGACGTGTTGCAGCCTGCTGGATACACCTGTGAGTGGCAAGACCGCACAGCAAAGTGTGGGGTTGTTCTTGGCAGCTGGAATGCCTACAGAAAGGTAAGGTGGTCATCCTTTATGTGCTCCTGTGGTCTCAGCCGAGTCACTGCTGCTGCTGCATGCATTTGACTGCTTAGAAGGGTTCCTGATGCCTTGGCTCACTTTGTCACAATGTCACTGCTCAGCTCAGCCCAGTCAGCCCAGTCAGTCTTGAGGTTTCTCATCTCTGACAGCATAGAAGGCTTCAACTTTTCCATCCATGATATGCACCATGGTGCGACACAGCCCGCTTGATGTTGTCGTGGGTATTTCGCGGGCGGAGTTGGCTTCCGCTTTTGGAAGTGGCAGAGACTTGGAACTCAGCAAGCTGACCTCCCCTTCCTCAACAGCACCTTCGCGTTGTTCACTGCAAGCCGATTCGTCCCCAGGTGAGCTGTGTACTGCTATCAAAAACTCTACATGGAGACTAACCCATGTCAGGCGTGGCTAGAATGTAAATTGCAGAAATGCAACGTCCGGAATCACCGTTCACATCACGAGCTTGAAGCTCATATCGACAGCTCCCACCTCTTCCGCTTTTCGATCGTGTGCCCCGTGGACAGTAAGTCTTTTTACGTTCGCCGTAAGAATCTATTCTCATACTATCTGTAAAGAGTGCAATGTTCAACGTTCCCTCAAGTTCTCCGATCTACCACAACACTTTCGTGATCACCACCCAGACGCGTGCACTAGAATCCCGCCATCTCACATGCACTTCTCAACACAACTGCGACCAATTAAGCCTCGAGTCAAGGGTCTACCACCATCTCTGCCAACGCGTTACATCCTCGGGTTGACGGTTGTCAAGCCAGGCGGTATCAAGCCAGGCCCGCGACCATCCCTTGACTCCTCACCCATTGCTAGCCAGAAGCGCCGAATACCTCGTAACCCTCGACAAGTGCCGTCATCGAAGCACAAAGCGAACGCGGTTTTGAAGTCAGGAAGTGATAGTGAAAGTGAGGAAGACTTTGATCTCGAACTGGATGATTTGGTACATCCGCCAATCTGCCCGGAAACTTCAAGTCAGTCAATCGTCGTTGCCAAACGAGGTTCAAAGATGAACGTGGACTTGTCCCGGCCCGGCCCTATGCTCGACCCACGTATCTTCGGGCTGCGCAAACCTCCAATGTCTATCTACTTTCCCTACTTCAAGGTTTATATCGAAGAAGAGGAGCGAAAAATGCGCGAAATGGAGAGGCGGGGCGCTGTTGGGCAGACGAAGCACTCAGCAACGGCGGCATGCAAGGAGACGAACATAGTTGTATCAGCCCCGCAAGCCCCTCCTCTTCCTTCTCGAAAGACTTTGTAGCCGGTTTCACTCGCCGCCCTCTCTTGTCTCGTCCTGAACAGTTTCTCGTTTCGTTGCTTTCGTTGCTTTCACCCCGCTCAAACTCCTGCTCTGTCTGTGGCAATTAAATTATCTCGCATTGAATCGGAACTGCATAGATTACGTGCCTTCTAATTCAAATACTAAGACCACTTCTACTTACTACTGTACTTACGCTGTGTATACTCGAGTATATCCTGCCGCTATGTTCTCATCGCGCACTGATGCCTTTGGTTAGGGGCGTTCTTTCCATTCGAGGAAGCTGCCTTCGGGGCCTTTTGCGTTCAGTATATTTTCAGTTCGCGGCTTGCTCAAAGCACTGACCATCATAGCGCTGCGAGAGTTCATCATGTCCAGTACGGGTTTGGCCACATGGTATACAAAAGCCTCTCAGCTGACGCACGGGTAGGACCAACGCTGGCCCAACAGCTGGCTGAACTTCAGGATCCCGCTCCGGTTGGTGAGGGTTCGTTCCTTCGTATGCTCAGTTCTCCTCGAACCCACGCATCGTTAGACTTCGACCCGGAGAGTTTGGATGATCAAGAGGATGATGGGGGACCCCAGAAGGTTGGCTCATCCGCCGCGCAAGAGCACTATGTGGAAGTAGGGTGCGTTCAGGACGTAGCTCGTTCTTTGCATTCCCTGACCCTTCACAGGCCAAGCTCTCTGCGAACTCTTACGGACAGCGTTTCAGATCCCAAGTATGACGGCGTGCGGACGTCTCGCCAAGAGCTACTTGAGGAGGACGAGACATCTGACGAAGCGGAAGAAGAGGGGTCTCCGCAAGTGGCTCGAGACGACGACGAAGGCTCTGAAGGGGAGTTCGAAGGCTTTGGGGCGGAGGGGCCATGGAGTGCAAGCGAGGAGGAAGGTGGGGGAGGTGATGAAAGCGAAGGTTCTCAAGACGCACAACGAGCAATTGTCCATCCGATGGCCCAGCGGTCCCCCCCTCCTGCGCCACCAAACCGACGATCTCCCAAACCAGACCAGGCAGATGGAGACCTTGCAACGGCTTTGAAAGCGTCTCGAGAGGCAGACCGTCGGAAGGGAAAAGCCGTCTCGAAGCAGATCGTGAGCGTCGTGATCCACGGTTCATACCTCCATACTAATAACCAACCAGGCCCTGTGGGATGGCTTACTTGATTCGCGAATACGACTGCAAAAGGCGGTCGTCGCGGCGAATAGGCTACCAGAGGTGGGGCGATGTATTTTAACTCCCATCTCACCCTTCTGACACCCTGTTGAAGCCGTCCCGCATGGGGCTGTACCAGGAAGACGAAGGTTGCACGGAGGCACTCCTCAAGCTGTCGGAGGAAGCGCTTGGCCTGGTAGGCGACTTGTGCGAGCTGCAGCGAGTGAGTTCTGCACGTATACCCCGCGGATCCAGCTAACTATTTCGTACAGCGGCTGTTTTCTACAACCGGTACCAGCCCCCCACCGAAAAAGCGGCGAAAGCTCGACAGTGAAGTCTCTATTCCATCAGTACTTCACGACCTCGAGGAAGCATCGAAGGAGGCAGCTGATTTTGAACAAGCGTGCGTCCTGCGATCCTGCCTCCAATCCTTTATCTAACAGCCCGTGCAGCTACCATTCTCACTTGGTGCCAACATTGTCTAAATGGTCCACCAAGATTCAAGCTGTCGCCCCTTCAGTTCTCCTCCCCTCCAACAAGGGCACTTTCTCGAAAGGAAAGCAGGCCCCCAAGTCCGCCGTACAGTTAGTTGACGAGACTCTACTTGATCATGCCCATCTATTGTCAAGGACACAGCTGCGGAGAGCGCCAGGCAGTCGTGTCGGGAAAGTACCCGTTGAAGACAGTCAAGAAACTAAGGAAGATGTTGAAGTATTCGACGATACCGATTTCTATCAGAAGATGCTGAGAGCAATCATGATTCTCGGGGTGAAGGGAAGGGAGCGGACGATTGGAGATAGCTATCCAAAAAGCAAAAGAAGGCCAAAAGAATGTAGATACTAAAAGCTAGGCAA